>JAKVQF020000934.1:0-92412 GCA_023091115.2 Trypanosomatidae sp. Fi-14 | reverse complement strand
CGGCTGCGTGTCATGTATAGCTATGTTGATACACATATAACGATGTACATAATGTGGGCACGGTGTGTGTTTATGTCTTTTTCTGTAGTAGGAGACTTGTTTTGTTTTACTGTGTTTGTGTGTCTGTGTGTGTATTTCGTGATGTGTGTTGTCGTATTTTTGCTTTGTTTCTTTTGCGTTTCAAGTTGTCGTGTAGTGTTGTTGTGTTGTTGCCGCGTTGCGTTCGTGTAACTGTTGCGTTTGCTTCGCCCTGACGTATGACGCAATCGGCGCCTTTTGTGCCGCCGCTCGAGCTTGCACGTATTGCGCCATCTGCGTCATCGTCGTCGTCGACGCGTGCAAGTGCTGGTACTGGCGGTGTTGCCGATTGCGGTGCCGCTGCATCTGGCTCTTCAAAGCTATCGCCACAACAGGTTAACGTTTCACAGAAGCTTATGTTTGACTCGCCCGTGGAGTCGAGTCGCATGTCGGCAAGCGTCACTGCCGCTGCTACGGCGGCCGCGCCGTCAGGGCACGCCGTCGCCCCGTGCAGCAGCAGCAGCATCGGCGGCCGTGCGCCGGGTTGCGCGTCGGCGAGTGCGACGGCGCCGATTGTGTCGTCGTTGTCGCGTGCGTCATCGTACGCTGGTGCGGCTGCGTCGTCGTCGTCGCGCGCGGCCGCGTCGGGCACGGCTACTGGCGTGGCCGGGTACAGCAATGGTTTGCCTGCGAGCTCGCGCAGCAGCGCGGCTGTGATGCTGCACGGCAGCTTTGGCGGTATTGCCGCCACCAGCAGCAGAGCACGCGCGTCGTCGAGCAGCGCCGCCCTTACCGCGTTGCGCGCGTCGTGCAGTCTGAGTGCACAGGCGCTGTCGCACGTGACGTCTGCGTACTCGCAAGATGTGGCCAAGGTGTTGCGCGAGGCGGCGCGATGCAGTGAGGCGGCGGTGGTGCTGCGTGTGTTGCCAAAGCAGCACTTGTTGCAGCAGCTCGTGTTGCAAGAGCAGTGCCAGCGTGAGCTTGCCGTCGCGCAAGAGGCCGCTGCGCGTGTGCGCCTGCACAGCAAGATGGTTGACGAGCGCGCGCGCATGCATGAGCAGCAACTCGCGCGAGCACACAAGGCCGCTGCTGAGGCGCTGAAGGCGCAGCAGCAGAGCGAGCTTGTCGCACAGCGAGACAGCGTCGCCGCTCAGCAGCGCGACGTGGATGCTGTGGTGCGTGAGCGACTGCGCGCGCTAGCGTCGTTGCAGCCGCGTATGGCCGTGGTGCAAGCGGCACTGACGGACGCGAAGCGCGAGCTGGTCGCCTGCGATGCCGAGGGCGATGCAGCAAGCAACACCGCTGGCGGCTACGCGGTGCTCGGTCAGCTGCTGGAGGAGGAGCGGCGCTGGTCGCGTGCGATGCGTGCGTGTGTGCGTTACGGCAAGACACGCAGCGCTGAAGCCGATGGCGGGGCGCTGCCGTACTGGTACAAGGAGTGCGTGGCCGCGTCGTACAATGTGGCGGCCATCTGCAGTGGTGCGCCGTACCGCGCCGTCGTGCGCGAGTGCGCCGCCGCACTGCCGTGCAAGACGGCGAGTGAGCGCAAGATTGTCGTTGTCGTGCCTGCGAGTGCGGCAAAGGACGAGAATGCGATGACGTCGACGACGGCGGTGTTGGCATATGCACACGCGCGCTGCGCACCACCACCACCACCACCACCCACACAGAATGTCAGCGTCAATGGCACTGTCACCGCTGCGGCGGGGGCGCTGGTGGCGGCGGCTGAGGCGTGTGCGCCGCTGCTGCAGCCGCAGCCGCAGCCGCGCGACGAGGGCGCAGCGTTGTTGTCGTCTGCCATGGACACAGCCGAGTGCTTGGGCGTGTTGTGGCCGAAGGACGTGCTGGCTGAGCTGACGCGCAAGGCACGCGGTGCGAGCGGCGCTGGTGACAACGCCGCGGCGTTGTCGCTCGTACTGCGGAACAGCTCCTCGGCGCTGAGCTACGGCGGCGTGTCGAGTAGTGCAGAGTTGACGACGAATGACGTGCAGACACATGGCAACAGTGCCTCATCGTCGTCATTGTAGGCCATGTGTACATGTGTGTGTGTGTGTGTGTGTGCGTGTAAGTATGTGCGTGTATGTATGTGTCGCTTTTGTGCGTGTGTGTGTGTGTTCACACGTATGCGATGACGTGCATATGCACGCATACACACACACGCGTACGGGTCGCGCTACAAGTGTGCATTGTGGTTGCGTTGACGTAACGACTAGCTACGGTAGACACAGTTGCTTGTGTGCATATGTGTGCGTGCGTGTGTAAGTGTGTAAGTGTGTGTGTGTGTGTGTGTCACGATCTTGTACGTGGTGTTTGTCTTTGTTGTTGCGCCACGCGTGTGTTCTTGTCGCTTGTGTGTCGTGTGCATGCACGCGACGGCGTCGGTGCAAGACGCGTGACCGCATCGTGTAGCGTTCTCTGTTTGTGTGTGTTAGTGTGCTACTTTTGCTCGTAAGCATACTACTCGTCATTGTCGTCATTGTACGTTTGTGTGTATATGTGTGATGTTGTACTGTGCAGCCGATGCTACGTCGACAGCAGGCGCTGCGGTTGTCAAAAAATAGTAGGGCGGTTCGTTGACGATGATGGTGCGTGTGTTTCAGTGTGCATGACACTCGCATAGTATAACGACACGCTGTATGCATGTGTGTGTGTGTCTGTGTGTGTGTGTGTGTGTGTGACACTCTGACGTTGTTGCTGTTGTTGCTGTAGAAATCTGTGTGCGGACGTCTCTGTGTCTGTGTGTGTGCTCGGTGCCGCGGCGGTGCTGCTCTTCGCTCCTCGTGTTTCGTGCGGTCGTGTGTGCGCGCTTTTGTTTTCACGCGCGCGTGCGTGTGCCCTTGCAGCCATGGACATGGATCCGCTGACACGCCGTGAGGCGGACAAGATTGAGCAGGTGCTGCGCGACCTCGTCGACGACCTCGAGCTCGTCTCGCTCTTACCGAGCGACTGGAGCATGTGGCTGCGCGACGATGTCACGACGCTCGCCGAGAAGTACACACGCAGCAGCAGCAGCAGCAGCAGCAGTGGTAGTGGTGGTGCGTATGTGCTGCAGCCTGCCCGTCTGCAGGCGATGGACGATGTGGTGGAGCGTGAGCAGGTGGCGCGTGCGTGTTGCTTTGTGCGCTGTGCCGCGCGCTACGGCGACCCTGCCGACGTTGTCAACAATGAGGCGGTGCTGCAGGTGAGCGAGTTTAGTGAGGTGGAGCGCGAGCTGCTCGAGAAGGCGACGACGGTCGGCCACCTGGACAAGGACGA
This sequence comes from Trypanosomatidae sp. Fi-14, assembly GCA_023091115.2. NCBI lineage: Eukaryota > Euglenozoa > Kinetoplastea > Trypanosomatida > Trypanosomatidae > Trypanosomatidae sp. Fi-14. The sequence continues at coordinate 89,139 of JAKVQF020000934.1, read as the reverse complement.
TGTGGACTACCATCACTTATCACTGCGCGCGTTGCTCGACACGCTGCGCGAGGGCGGCTACGCGGCGGCCGTTGTCGACTATCTGCGCCGCTGCTACCCGCCATTGGCCAGCTCACGCGCGCAACGTCGTCGCCGCCACGACGACGGCGACGATGACGAGAGTGACGAGGACGACACGGAGAGCAGCAGTGACAGCAGCAACAGTGATGTGGACGACGATGACGACGACTGCAGCAGCAGCAATGACGCGTTTTGTGGTCGCGTTGCTGGTGCAGACGGCGGCGACACGGGAGTTGTGCGGCGACACACACGACATCATGGTCGTCAGGCCTCATCGTCGCTGCACTCGCCGCGTGCGCAGTACGACGCGAAGGCGCTGCTGCAGCTGGGCGGTGACGCGGGCGGGACGGCGTCGGTGCTGCACGAGGGTGTGTACAACATGACGCACGTCATGCGCGTGCTGTCGCGCCTCATCGAGTTGCGCAATCGCTTCACCGTCAATGAGGACATACACCGCTACAAGGTGCTGCACGAGGCGGTCAATAAGGAGCAGTCGGCGACGGCCGATGTGCAGGCGCTCAATCGCGCCTATGAAGAGGCAAAGGCGTCGCGGCGCAGCGCGGTCGCCGCGCTCGACGAGGAGGCGGCGCAGCTCGAGCGGACGCTGAGTGCCGAGCGCGCCGCCGCGGACGAGGAGCTGCGTGCGCTGCTCGCGCGCACGCAGCAGGCGCAGCAGCAACAACGCGCGCTGTACGCGCAGCAGCTCGAGGAGCACCGCCGCGCCGGTGAGCAGCTGCAGAGCAAGCTGCAGCGTCTGCAGGCGCAGCACCTTGATGAGGTCAACAAGCTGCGCTCGCTGCGCGCGAAGAAGGAGGCGGCTGTGAGCGGCGCCATTGGCGAGTATGACACGCAGACGCAAACACTGCAGACAACGGTCGACAAGCTTGCCGCCGACGCCGAGGAGGACACGCGGCAGGCTGTCGTGCTCGAGGAGCAGCTGGCGACGCTGTACCGCGAGCGTGACGAGTATGACCTCGAGCAGCACGTCGCGAAGCGGCGGCAGGAGCATCTGCAGGCGATTCGCATGCAGCAGGAGCAGCATGTGCGCGTGCTGCAGGCCTACTACCGTGCCTACATTACGCGCGTCACACTGGCGCGCGAGTCGAACAAGAAGGCAACGCGCGGCAAGCGCGGCAAGAAGACGGCGAGCAAGGCAAAGGCGTAACGTCGTCGACGAACGCGCGCAGAAGCGATGTAGTCTAGTCGATGTACAAGACACGGCACACACACACACAGATAGGTGCACAGTGTGCCTTGTCGTGTTGTTGTATTTGTGTGTACACCGTGCACAGTTGTCTTTGTGTTGTGTTGTGTGTGTGCATAGTCATGGCAAGCCGCAGTGCAGAGCGTGCCGCGCAGCTCGGCGAGAGCGCGTTTGACAGTGGTGACAAGGTCAGTGCCGAGTTTCTTGCCATCACCTATGGCGCCCTCGTCGAGCAGCTCGTCAGCGATCTGTCGCAAGAGGACGATGTGCAGCGCGTCAATGTGCAGCTCGAGGCGGCCGGCCACCGCATTGGTGCGCGGCTGGTCGAGGAGTATAGTGTGCGCAGTGGCGCGCCGCCGTGCAAGACGTTTGCGCAGGCGAGTGAGGCGGTTGCGCTGACGGCGCTACGCATGTTCCTCAACGTCGCTGCCGAGGTGGCGCCGGTGAAGGACAGCGCCGACACGTACGCGATCACGTTTAGCGACAACCCGCTCGCGTTGTTTGTCGAGCTGCCCGAGGGTACGGCGCTGCAGGAGCAGCTGTGGTACTCAAATGTGCTGTGCGGCGTCATCGCAGGCGCCCTCGCACTCGTCGGCTTCCAGGTCGACGTTGCCTTCACGCGCGACACGGTGCGCGGGGACAGCAAGAATGAGCTCACACTGCGCTTCCGCGGCCGCGAAAAGGAGACGTTTCAGGTCGAACGCAACTAGTGCTGCATGTGTATGTGCCTGTGTGTGTGTGTGTGTCACAGTGCAGGACTACGAGCCTGCATGTTTGCACACGTGTGTGTGTATGTGTGTGTATGTGTATGCTGCGTCGTATGTCGCTCCGCTACTGCGTGTTTGTTGGTGCTGCTTGCGTAGATGGAGTATAAGCAAAAGTCAGCGCGGCTGCCGCGCAGCGCCGAGGAGAAGCAGCGATGGCGCCGCGTCATTGTCATTCTCGAGCACTGTCCGCTGCAGTGCATACAGACGGACAAGGGCTACGAGCTGCTCAGCGAGCGCCATCGCAGCTACCACGCACGACACAACAATGACCCGGCCGAGTGGCGGCCCGATGTGGTGCATCAGTGCCTGCTGCACCTGCAGGACTCGCCGCTCAATCGCGCCGGCATGCTGCAGGTGTTCCTGCGGACCAAGAAGGGCGTGTGCATCGCCGTCGACCCGCGCCTGCGCGTGCCGCGGCATGTGCGGCTGTTTGAGAAGATGATGGTGACGCTGCTGTACAAGATGAAGGTGCGCGCGAGCACCGGTCACTTGCTGCTCCTGCGCGTTGTGCGCAACCCGGTGACGGAGCACATGCCAGCCAACACACGTCTGCTGCGCGTCGAGCGCGATGGCGCGCTTGTCGACCCCTTTGTCTTTGCCGCCACGTGCGGCTACGACACGAGCAGCTGCGCGACGAGTAGCCGCGGCGACGCGGCAGCCACAGCAACGACGACAACAACAACGGCGGCGGCGACGGCGATGTCGTCTGTGTCGTTTGTCGACGCACAACGCAGTGCGATGCAGGCGGCGCAGTTTCGGCCTTTTGCCTTCATCATTGGCGGCATGTCGAAGGGTGACGTGACGGTCGACTATGCCCCCGCGCACGAGGTGCAGAGCCTGCGACTCGGTGACCGTGGCATGTCGGCAGCCGCCGTCATCAGCACGCTGCTACACGCCTTCGAGGAGCACTGGCTGCGCGAGGACAATGAGGCATGCTGAGGCAACAATGCGAGACACACACACACACGCCAGCTGTCACGGGTGCATGTAACAACGAGTAATGTAATGTGTACACAGACACGCATGAAAGCAAATGCAAAGCACGAGTGCATGCATGCAACTGTGACGGCGTATACTTGTCACATGCTGTGTTGCGCCTTGCCCTCATGCGTGCACAAGCTTGTGTGTGTGTATGTGTGTCACGCAGCGCTGCAAACGCTACAAGGAGACACAAAAACGCAAATATACATACATATATATACGTGGCACTGTACATAGACGTCAACATACATATATACATACACATATATACACACAAGCAGACAAGGCTGCAGAGTGTGCAACCACACAGATACACACGCGCACCGACACACTCATACACACACATACTGAGTGAAGTGCCTTGTTGTCTACGTGACTACGAGGCGCGTGTGTCTGTGTTTTGCGCAACGACGCACACACCACGCACAAGGCACACACAGACGCAACAGTTGCACACGCGGCGAGGCGACGCACTACCACACACGCATACACACGACGTGTTGTCAACACATTGTACATATACATATATACAACGACACGCACACGCGTATATACATATTTGCACAAAAATACACCCACGCGCACATACACATACGCGAACTGTGACGCAGGCACAGATACAAGGCACGTGACAATGTACATGGACGACGACGACGACGAGAATGTCGACATGCGTCTTGTCGGCGACGGCTTTGTGCCACGCACACGCGTCGCGCTGCAGATGCGCGGTGGCGGCAACGTCGACTCGGCGCCGCGTGATGGCCGCAGCAAGGGCCACGCACAGCTCTCTGCATCATACAAGGGCAGCAGCAGCAATGGCAGCAACGGCAATGGCAGCTCCCTGTCACGACACGCACGCGCGTCGCTGTCGACGAGCACGACGAATGGGCGCCCGCACGGCGGCAACAGCAGCTGCACGAGCAACGGTCACAGTCGCAGCACATTGACGGCAACAACGCCTGATGGTGGTGGCGTGACGACACGCGGTTGCTCGCAGGACGATTGTAGCGCGACGGACGCGGCCCTTGCGAATGCGGCACCGCCGTCACCACACTCGTCCACGCAGTTGTCACGGCCAACGCTCACCATTGTCGCCGACGTCAGCGACGAGGACGCCGAGCTGTTGCACCGCGCCGGCCTCGATGTGCTGACCGACGAGCACGCCACCGCCCTCGCAACGACGGCAGCGGCCTCGAGTAGCTCGGCGGCGGGCGTCTGGGGCACGACGGCGGCGCTGTCGCTGGCGTCACACGACGACGCGGTCAACAGCAACAGTAGTACGACGGCGTGCCAGGATGAGAGGAGCAGCAACAGCAACAACACCGCCACTGCCACGGCAGCTGGCACGAGTGACGTGGCGGGCAGTGCACGCGATGCGCAGCCGCAGCAGCTGCTGCTTCCTCACTACGCCCACGACACATTGCCGACGTACAGCGTAGACGAGTCGTCGAGCTTGCCACATCACGTGTGCGTGACGCCGATTGTGCCCATTGCCCCGCCCACCGACGAGGCAACACGCAAGCGCGCGGCGGACCGCATGCATCGCTGCTTTGTTGCGCCGCCGCCGGCAGCCACAACAACAGCAGCCGCAACGACGACAACGTCGCCGCCTGCTACTGCTGCTGCTGCGGCAGAGCAGCGCGTTTCTGCGAGCACCACACCGACAGCAGCGAGTAACAAGGCGGCACACGACAAGAAGAGCACCGCCGGCGATGACGCACATCGCGGCAAACACACACGTCACTTCACCTTCTCCTTCTCGCGCAAGCCGAGTGCCGAGGACCTGACGCGCAGCAGCAGCACCGCCGTGCTCGGTGCTGCGTCAGGCAGCAGGCACAAGGACGCGGGCGAGGGCAAGCGCAAGGTGGGCAGCGGGCAGGGCAGTCGCAGCGGAAGCGTGCAGCAGACGACGCCGCCGCAGCCGCAGCGAGCGCGCAACGCCCCGCCACCCGACGCGGCCGCGTCGCGGCTGCAGCGACAGCGACTGGCGCGCGAGCAGATTATACGCATTGGCGCCACACGACTGCAGCAGCGCATCGACGAGCTGCACTTTGTGACCCACCGCATCAAGCACGACGGCAACTGTCAGTTTCGCGCCATTGCCCATCAGCTGCTCGGCTCCGAGGAGTATGGCGATGTCATTCGACACCACATTGTCTCGTACATGCGTCGTGTGCGCGCGCAATACTTTGACCACTTCTTTGAGTCACCGGCGGCGGCGAATGCGTACTTTGCCAATCTGCTGAAGCCTGGCACGTGGGGCGACGAGCTGACGCTGCGTGCGGCGAGTGACAGCTTGTACATCAACATTCACGTGCTGTCCTCGCAGGAGCGCAACTGCTACATTACGTACCGCCCCAACGCGGACGCCCCGCCCCCACCCGCCTTCCTCGTCGATGTGGCAAAGATACGTGAACGACGGCGACGTCAGCGCCTCGCGGTGGCGCAACAGCAGCAACTGCTGACGTCGAGCATGTTGGCCGCGTCACCCGCGTCGAACGCCAACAGCTTCGACCCGTACGCGATGACGGCGTCGATGATGCCTGGCAGCCAGGCCGCGTCACTGGCGGAGCGTGGGCTCGAGGCGCACAACTATGGTAGTGGTGGACTCGCACCGCAACACGCGCACCCGCCGCCGCAGCAACAACAATACAACAACAACAACAATGGTAGCAATACGATGACAACGGCAGCAGCGATGATGAGCCCGAGCAGCAGCAGCAGCAGAGGCGCCGTGCAAGCGGCCTCGCCGTCGCCATCGCTGCTGCACCAACGCCGCGCCTCATCGCAACTGTACGCCATTGACGTGGACGCTAGCATCTTCGCGAGTGGCGATCGCAGTGTCAGTGAGCAGCGCATTGGCAGTACACAGACAACAAGTGTAGCGGCACCTGCGGCGCTGCCGAGGACAACAACAGCAATGTCGTCTGTCGCAAGCAGCCAGGCGCTACCGCTGCTGCTGCAGCCGCAGCGCACGCAAAGCAACATGTACACTAGTAGCGAGCACGACAACGAGGACGGCGAGGGCAACAAGAGGGCCGTAGTCGCTGTTGCTGGTGACGACAATGACGATGATGTGGACATTGACGCGAGTGAAGTGCAGCGTGTGCTGCAGAAGAAGCTGGCGCACACGCACATTGTCGCACGACCGCCCTCGCGACTGCGCTTCGGTGACAATAACAACAACAACAGCAGCATGTATGACATGCACGACGCTGCTGCGGCTACCGCTGCTGCCAACGGCACCGTCACGGCAACGCCTTCCTTGTCGTCGCCCATGGCCGCAGGGTCCACAAGCGCACGACATCGTCTGCCACCTCACCACGCGTCGCCGTCGTTGCATGTGCACACGATGGACGTGACCGCGACGGCGGCAGCTGTCGCACGCGGTCGCTACGAGTCGTCGCCACTGACGGACGTGTCTGCGCCACGACACGACGACGCAGACGGCCGCAGCGTCTTTGCAGCCGCACTCGCCGCACAACAACAACAACAACAAGAAGAGCACAACAACAACAACGATGCGAGCAGCAGTCGTCACGGTCACCACACGCACGCCGACGCCGCGCGCACACACGAGCAGCAGCAGCGAGCCATGACGGGCGAGTGTAGCCTCGAGAAGTTTGTGGCCGCGGGCGCCGTCGTCAAGTGCAGCAACATGGGCGGCAACAGCAACAGCAACAAGGACAAGGACAATGAGTGTGACTTTGTGACGGTGGTGCGTCACCGCAGCGGTGCTGCTCATGCACAACAAGAGCAGCAACAGCAGCAGCAGCAGCACACACCTCGTCTGTTGCAGCCTGCGGGCGATGTTGGCAGCAGCAGCCACGTCACTGGCCGTGGCGGCAGCGCTGGCAGCGCCGCGGCCTACCCCATCTTCCACACGAGCGACGAAGGCGACGTCATGCTGCTCGCGAGCAACTCACTCGGCGCAACAGGCAATCGTGCGCTGCTGCAAAACATGGCATACTATGGCGCAGCGAGCTCACTTGGTGCAGTGCCAGGTATGGAGAGCGCATACAACAGCTTCGCACTGGGCAACACGACAGCCACAGCGGTGACCGCCGCCGCTGCTGCTGCTGCTGCTGTCGCGGCGCCACCGCCGCTGCTGCGACCAGGCTGGGACGAGGACAGAACAAGTGCCGCCACGGCACCGCTGCTGCTGCGCCCGTTGCACGCGGCGGGCCCGACTGCCATGCTGCAGCCACAACGCACACGCGCACCACCACCACCGCTGCTGCAACCGGGCGTTGACGGCGACCTGTCGCGCGGTGCGTCGGCCTGCGGCGGTGGTGGTGCTGGTCATGGCAGCAGTACAGATGACGGCAGTGGCGACGAGGGCGTGTGCTTTGTGTTCGAGCCGCGTCACGAGCCGATCGACGTCTTCTTGTCCTACCTGTACCCGGTGCACTACAACTCACTCACCATTGTTGACGCGGACGGGGCAGCGGAGCGGGGCGGTGACGACGCACATGACGCCGTCACGCACGACGGCGGCGACTACGGTCACCATCAGCCACAGCAGCCGCACCCGCAGTCTCATCACGGCGATGTCAAGGCCGACCACGATGCACATAACCGTCACGACGGCAAGGAGCATGACAACCACCACCACCACATGCGTAACGACGGAATCGACAAGCAAGCGAGCAGCTACCTTGGCGAGACGGCGTCGCCGTCGCTGCTGCTGCTGCAGTCGCCAGCGGGCGCGGAGCACACGCACAGCATTCCTGCACCCTTTTTGCGACCGACACACACGCCGGCGGCGTCGCTGCCTGACTTGTACGGTGCCTAAGACGTTGTCGTGCACACACGCACACATACACACAGACAGAGAGAGAGAGAATGTTGTTGTGCGTGTGTCTTTGTAGTGACGGCGTCGTGTTTGCTGTGTTGCGTGCCTTCTCTTCTCTCTTTTTTTTGCGTATACGTCTACGTACCGAGACACACGCGCGCACTTGTGCATACGCGTACAGCGATGGTCGTGCGACGTACTGTGACACACACACACACACACACGCACACGTGTGCACACACAAATACACATGCGTGTACATCGTATATGCGTACAGATGCGCAGCATGACTGCGCGCCCCTGCCTTTCTCTTCGTTCTCTGTCTATATGTCTGTTTCTCCGTCTCGCCACACTCTCCTCGGCACGCTACATCCTCCATGTCACCCCACGTCACGTCTTGACGTCGGTGAGTGTTGTGCTCTCCCTTTGTGTTTTGTTTTGTGCGTTACGCACGCATATGCACACACACACACGCACGCATGCACGCACGCATGCACATCTTTGCGGCGGCGTCAGCGATGACGACAAGAAAGAGAGGTAACGAGAAGTGACATTGTCAGCTCGTATGCACGTGTGCGCTCGCTATGCATACAAACATGCATGATGACGTCACGTTTGTGTATGTGTGTGCATGTGTGTGCGTGTGTCTGTGTGTGCGCATTCAACAATGTCGCGCACACACACACAAGTGCTCTGTATGTTGCGTACATGCGTAAGCATGTGACCACAAAACATGTCTCTCTGTGTGTGTGTGTATGTGTGTGCTCGTGGCTGTGTGCAGCGGTAACGTGTGTCTATACGCTGTCAGTTCGCTACTTATGTACATCCTTGTACAAACAAGCACACGCTGTCTTCATGCAAGCATACGCATACAGACAGCGAAGGAGGGCAGAGCGCGCACACACACACGCGCGTGAGTAATACAGAATGAGTGTATATGCATACTGTCTCTGTATATATTTCTGCGTGTTTATATATATATTTGTGTGTTTGTCGATGTTTCGCTTTTGTCCCTGTGACATCCCTTTTGTGCACTCACGTGCGCGCACACCGTACTCGTTGTACGTGTGCATGTACGCGCATGTATATCTATCTATATACATATGCATTTATATGTATACGTGTTCTTGTGTGTATATATATGCATGTACATGTGTATGCATATGTGCGTATGTATGTTCGTATGAGGATATAGTGTGAATATGTGTCCAGTGTACACACCGCCCACCACCACCCACTCCCTCCTTCGTCACCGTGTTGTGCAATATGTTGTCGTGGTGAGCGTGTGCGCGACACACGCACACACACACACACACACACACACACACACGCACACACACGCTCTTGCATGCGTACGTGTATGTTTGCTACTGCACGCGTATTGACTGCTTGCATGCATGCTTGTTTGCCTTTTGCCGATGCACGCACATATGTGTATGTGCGTAGGTAAGTTGCACACGTAGCGTTGCGCCGTATCGCCTTTGCGCTCCTGTGTATCTCTGTGTGCGTGCGTGTGTTTTTGTGTATGTACATGTATAGCACAATAGCAGCAAACTGCTCCTAGTCGACGAAACACGACTACACACGTGCACACACAAACAAACAGCTACTCTTTGCAGTGCCTTGTTTGTGTCTGTTGTTGTTGTTTTTTCCTCGCCGGTGTCTTTCTTCTTGCACGTACGCAAGCTTGCCGACGTCACTGTTGTCGTGGTGGTCGTCGTCGTGGCAGCCGTTACCCGTCTGTAGTGACAAGAAGTGCAACAGCAGCCGCCGCCGCCATGGGCCAATCGAAGACAAAGGCGAGCATCATCGTGTGCGGCCTTGACAATAGCGGCAAGACGACTATTGTCAATCAGCTCAAGCCCGAAGAGCGGCGCACCGAGAACATTGCCGCGACGGTCGGCTATGTGGTCGAGATGTTCACCAAAGGGCGTGTGCGCTTCACCGCGTTTGACATGGGCGGCGCCAAGAAGTTTCGCAGCTTGTGGGAGAGTTACTACGCAACGGTGCAGGGCGTTGTGTTTGTCATTGACAGCACCGACGTGCTGCGCATCTGCGTCGTGCAAGACGAGGTCGAGCAGATGCTGTCGCACCCTGATCTGCACAAGCGCCGTGTGCCCTTCTTGTTCTTTGCCAACAAGATGGACCTCGCAGGCGCAAAGACGCCCAGCGAGCTGGTGCAGCTGCTCGGCCTCGGCGCGCTCATGCGCGACCACCCATTCAACCTCTTTGCATCCGATGCGCTGACGGGTGAGGGGCTCGAGGCGGGCCTGAGGTGGCTTGAGCAGGAGGTGCTGCAGCAGCAACGCACACATGGCAAGCACAAGTAGTCGACCACACACACACACAAAAGTCTATGAGTATTGCGTCTGTGCGTGTGTGTGCGTGTGCGGCATGTATGCAGTGTTGCTTGCCTTGCGCGTAGTTGCATAGGCCTCGTACGCATATATACACACATACACGTCACCATGACGAACAAGGTAGCGCACAGCAAGGGCAGTGAGAGCAATGCCGCGACGACAAGCCATACGAGTGGCGGCGACGCGAGCACGTTCACGCACCCATTCCTTGGCCACGAGATGCGCATCGAGCTGAGCGACGGCCGCATACTCATCGGCATCCTCATCGCCTTCCTCGGCAACGGCGACATGGTGCTCAGCAACGTGCTTGAGCGCTGCACGTTCAAGGATGGCGCGACAGTGATGCACACGCTCAGCATTGTCGCTGTGCCATTCAAGCACGTCAAGCAGCTGCACCGCCGTCTGCCAGGCCACCCGCCCATCACACTCACACCACCCGACGCCGTCAATGACGCTGCTGCGTGAGCAAGCAGGCAGCCTCTGTGTGTGCGTGTGACGGCACAATAACGCATAACATGACGAATGCACAGGACATGCAACAGATGTGGCACATCTTGCATATGTGTGTGTCTGTGTGTGTGTTGTTGACGTTTTGTTTGTTCACGTGTGTGTATGTTGTACACATACACATGTGTATACGTACATAGACACATTGTGTTTGTGTGTGTGTGTGTGTAGACACGCGCGGTATGTACCTGGTGACGGGTGTGCTGACCGCGTTGACTGTACTCGGTGCGCTGCTAGCATGTCGCTTCGGCTCGCTGACGGGGCTTGTGCTCTACGGCGTTGTTGTGGCGTGGTTGTATAATGCGTGGTTTCGTGCCTTTTGCGCCGCCGGCCCACGCACCTCGCGACAGGTGCCACCGCAGCGCATCGCACACTGTCAGCAGCTCTCGGCGCAGCAGCTCAGCGCCGCCTACCGCGACGGCACACTGCGCTGCGTCGACGTCACGCGCGCGTACATTGACCACATTTGCCGCGTCAATCCGTACCTCAACGCGATGGTGTTCGAGTGCTTTGACGAGGCCCTCGCGGCGGCTGCGCGCGCCGACGCGGTGTGGCAGGCGTGGCGCGACGACCGCACACGACCGATGCCGAGCTGGCTGCTCGGTGTGCCGTGCACGGTGAAGGAGTGCATGGAATGCATAGGCTGCCCCAACACCTCGGGCCACCCCGCGCGCCGCCACATCATCTCAAGCGTGGACAGCCCCGTGGTGCACAACTTCCGCGACGCGGGCGCCATCATTCTCGGCGTCACGAACACGAGTGAGCTGTGCATGTGGTATGAGAGCTCCAACTACGTCTACGGCATCACCTGCAACCCGTACGACACCCGCCGCCTCGTTGGTGGCAGCAGCGGCGGCGAGGGCTCTGCCGCCGGGGCGGCGTTCAGCACCTTTAGCATTGGCAGCGACATTGGCGGGTCGATTCGCATGCCGGCGTACTTCAATGGGGTGTACGGGCACAAGGCGAGCCCGCACTACATCACCAACCGTGGCCAGCACCCGGGCGCGAAGACGTCGGCAAACCACTACATGGCCACCGGCGTCATCACCCGCTTCCCGGAGGACATCATCCCACTCTCGCACGTCGCCGCCCGCGGTGGCTTTCGCGAGGACGTGGCCAAGTATCCGCCGCGGGCGCCCCTCGCCCACACCTTTGACCTCGCCACACTACCGCGGCGGCTGCGTGTGTTTGCGCTCGAGGACTATGGCGTGCCCTTCATACACGTGTCGCGGAGTCAAGTGGACGCGCTGCACGCCGCCGCCGAGGCCCTGCGCACTCGCTACGACGCCGAAGTCGTCTACGTCAACGTCCGCGACGCGTCACGCTGCACGGGCGGTGTGGTGCCGCCCGTCTTCCGTCCCTTCCGCGACATTCTGTCGATGTGGTCGTTTGTCTTGACAAGTGACCCGACCGAGACGCGCTTCCGCACCCTCATGGCCGAGGGCCATGGCGAGCACGGCGTCAACTGGTTCGCGGAGCTGCTTCGGTGGATGGGTGGGCGGTCGCGGCACACATTGCCGGCGATTTGTCTGTGCATACTCGAGACGCTCGAGCTGGTGCTGCCGTCGTGGGCGACGATCAGTCGCTCCGACACGCTGCTGCCGTTCAAGCGCGGCTTGGAGGAGCTGCTCGGCGACGATGGGGTGCTGCTAACGCCCACGTTCCCGACGGCCGCGCCACGGCACCACTACCCGCTGTGGAATCCGATGCAGTTTCAGTACACGGCCGCGTTCAACGTACTGCAGCTGCCTGCCACAGCGTGCCCTGTGTGGCAGGACGACCTGCGGCACGCGCGCAAGGCGCCGACGGCGCACGAGGCACGTGCACGAGGCTTGCCAGCCGACGCACACTTGCCCAAGGGCGTGCAAGTCGTCTCGGCACCGCTGCGTGACGAGCTGTGCATCAGCGTCGCCCTCGCACTGCAACAGCTCCTCGGCGGCTACCGCTACCCGGGCTGGGCATTGCTCGAGGGCGACGACTACTAGTCTGCATGCATGCATGCATGTATATGTATATGTATATGTGCATGAACAAGTATGCTTGCACTCGTTTGTACGATAAGTGACGTGTGTATGTGCATGTGTGTGCGTGTGTGTGTGTGTGTGTGCAACATTGTAACATGTGTGACGGTGCATCACTGCATAACGTTGACACGCGCGTGTATGTGTGTGTGTGTGTGTGTAGTGTTGTAACGCTGACGACCGGGACGGCACTTAGTGATGGCCATCGAAGCGCACAAGCAATATTGCGCACGTTGTGGTTTGTGTGTGTGTGTGTGTGTAGACGAGCAGGACACCTTGGCACATTTACATGCGCATGCCAACATGCTCTCTCACACACACACACACGTGTGCAGGGGCGAGTGCGATCTTGCACTGTATGCTACGACGCTCTTGCGCTTGCTCGTCTGTCTTCGCGTTGCTATACTGTACAACAGCAGTCACGACACGTGTGTAGACACACACACACACACACACACGTACACACATACACACACACATACATACACACACAAATACGCCAGCACACTTACATACACTCTTTGTTGGCACTCGTCATGTCGCTCACAACGGCCTTTCCGTTCCACGCCTACGTGGGCGACCTCAAGACGCGCAAGCTGCTCGAGAGCAAGTCGGGCGTGTCGCTCTCACTGCTCAGCTCCGACGACATGGAGCGCATGTCGTTTGTCGAGGTGCGCACGCGGTGCGGGCACGAGGACCGACTGGCGCCATGGATGCCGGTGCGCCGCAAGGGTGACGTGTGCGCCACCTTTTACGACACACGCATGGGCAACTTTGACGTCCGCGGCTTTGCCGCGCAGCCGTGCTCGACGTGTGCGAACACGCTCGCCGGCCGCTTCGGCAACGAGCGCTGCTCGGGACACTTTGGCTATCTGCGCATGCCGCGACGCTACCCGGGCGACGTCGCACGCGGTGACGTGTCGGTGCACGTCATCAACCCACACTTGCGCGATGAGGTGGAGCAGCTGCTGCAGGCCAAGTGCTTCTTTTGCCACCACCTGCGCGTGCCCGAGTTTGACGTGGAGCGCTATGTGCAGGCACTACGCCTGCTCAACGCCGGCCTCGTGGGCGACGCACTGCAGCTGCTCGACATGGTCGCCAGTGCCCACGCGCAGGCGCAGCGCTCGCGGCGCAGCCGTGACGCGAATGAGACGATCATCAATGACGTGTCGACGTTGCGCGAGCACGTCGACCGCATTCTCTCGCACAAGGCGCCACACGCTCTCGCGACGCCGTCGCCGCCGGCGACACGTGACGCCGTCGCACACGACAATGACGACCACAATGAGGAGGGCCAACACAACGTCGACACGACGCCGACGACGACGGCTGCTGCTGCTGCTGTCGGGTGCACCGACAAGGCCGTCATGGACTTGCGGCAGCAGTTGTGCAAGCAGGCGCTGCGCGAGTTTCGCGAGTATGGCCACGTCTGCGCCCACTGTCAGGCCATCTCACCGCGCATCACGACCAAGCACGGCCACCTCTTCTTCCACTTCAACAAGCGCAACGCCGAGTTCAACGTCGCCCACGGCAGCCTGACACACGCGCAGCTGCGGGCGTGGGACGAGGCGAATGCGCGGCACGGGCGCAGTCACACGTACTTTCACACGACGCTCATCCGCGAGCACGTCAAGCAGCTCTTTGCACGCGCCGCACACGTGCTCGCGGTGCTCTTTCCTCGCCTGGGCGAAGTGACGGTCGCGCTGCCGTCGACGCTGCCGCACGCGCATGCGGCGGCGCCCACGCTGCCGCTGACGCTGCGCTACCGCCTCTTCTTTCTCGACAAGCTGCTCGTGCCGCCGCTGCCGCTGCGCCTCTCGTCGGGCGTGCAAGTGAGCGAGTCGGGCGCGATTGCCCCCGATGAGCACACCCGCGCCCTATCCGACGTGCTCGGGTTTGTCGAGCAGATTGAGACGTACTACACCCTACACAACAGCTCCACCGACGACCACCGCCTCGTGACGGCCGCGCAAGAAGTCGCCCATGAGCACAACCTGCGCAATCTGCAGGCCAAGGTCAATGAGGTGTACGACACGATCCTCGACAGCTTTGCGAAGAAGGAGGGCCTGTTCCGCATGCACATGATGGGCAAGCGTGTCAACCAGGCCTGCCGCAGCGTCATCTCACCCGACTACCTCGTCGAGCCCAATGAGGTGCTGCTGCCGCGGCCGTTCGCGCGTAGCTTGACGTACCCGGAGCAGGTCTGCGGCTTTGCGCCCGCGCGGACGCGGCTGCTGAAGCGTTGTGTGGCCAATGGCCCGCACGTGTACCCCGGCGCGACGCACCTCGAGGTGCGCCTGCCGACGGGCGAGACGCGCTTTGTTGACCTCGACGTCCCGGAGCAGACGCGACGGCAGCACGCGAGCCGTTACTTTGCCATGGCGCAGGGCGGCAGCCTCATCGTACATCGCCACATCCTCGACAAGGACCGCCTCGTGTTCAATCGTCAGCCGACGCTGCACAAGGTGAGCATGATGGGCTACCGTGCCCGCGTCTTGTCCGGCCTCAAGACGCTGCGCTTTCACTACGTCAATGGCAAGTCGTACAATGCCGACTTTGACGGCGATGAGATGAACGTGCACGTGCCTCAGAGCGTCGAGGCCAAGGCCGAGCTCGAGTGCCTCATGGACGCCGACCTCAACTACCTCGTCCCGACGTCGGGCAAGCCGATTCGTGGCCTGATACAAGACCACATTGTCGCCGGTGTGCTGCTGACGCTGCGCGACCGCTTCCTCACGCACGACGCGTTTGTGCAGTACGCCTACTATGGCCTCGCTCCGTACCTGCGCCTCGATCACCAGCAACAACAGCAGCAGCAGTACTACAGCGGCGGCGGCGGCGGCATGGCGGCGGCGATGACGACGCTGACGGAGCTCATACCGCTGCCGGCGGTGCTGAAGCCGCGGGCGTTGTGGACGGGCAAGCAGCTCGTCTCACTGCTCGTGCGTTACGTGACGGGTGTGACACTGCAGCCAGGCGCGGGCGCCGCCACGCCGCTCGCCGACGTTGCAACGACGGGCACCGGCACAGCAGACCGCGACGGTGTCACGCTACACGGCACCTCGCTCATACAAGCGAGCGTGTACGCGACGACGCGGCCTGCGCAGACGACGGCGACGACGCGGCCGAGTGCGGCGGGGCACGATGGCGAGTACAGCTACGGCCGCGATCATCATGACGATGACGACGACAAGAAGGAGCGTCACACAGCGACGCCAGTCGTGGTGCGACCCATACACGTCCCACGCGGCGCCGCCGCCGATGATGGTCACGTGCACGTCGTCAACAGCGAGCTCGTGTCGGGCGTGCTGTGCAAGAACCAGCTCGGGCCATCGCACCTGTGCATTCCGCACATTGTCCACGAGGTGTACGGCCCGCACTGCGTGGGCAAGCTATTCGCCGCACTCGGTCGTGTGCTGACGGCAACACTGCAGCGTGAGGGCTTTTCGATGGGCATGGACGACATGCTCCTCGTCGACGAGGACTACCGCGCGCGGCTGCTGCGCGAGCTCGACGAGGCGCCGCTGTCGCTGCGCGATGACGAGGCGGTGGTGATGCCGGTGCTGACGCGGCTGGCGACGGCGCTGCAGCGCGCCTTTGTGCCCGCCCGCATGCTGCGTCGCTTTCCGCGCAATCAGCTGCTGCTCATGACGGCCTCGGGGGCGAAGGGCAGCAACACGAATACGATACAGATGGCGCTTGGCCTCGGCCAGCAGCTCTTTGACGGCCGTCGTGTACGCCGCATGCACTCGGGCAAGACACTGCCGGCGTTCTTTGCTCACGAGCGGCGGGCGCGGTCGTTTGGCTACGCGATGGGCCGCTTTGCGACTGGCATACGGCCCGCCGAGTACACGGTGCACGCCATGGCGGGCCGTGACGGCCTCATTGACACGGCCGTTAAGACGTCACGCTCGGGTCATCTGCAGCGCTGCCTCATCAAGGGCCTGGAGAGCTTGGTCGTGCAGTGCGATCACTCGGTGCGCGATGCGAATGGCAGCGTCATACAGTTCGTCTACGGCGGCGACGGCCTCGACGCGATGCGCGCGTCTACGCTGCAGTCGTGGGAGATGGCGAAGGACAATATTGTTGACCTGGGCCGCCGCTACGGCGTCGACCTCGTCAGCAGCAGCAGCGGCAGCAGCCATCACCACGGTGACGAGCAGGCGATGGGTGGTGGTGGCGAGGGCGATGACAAGGACACGGTGGCCACCACCACCACAACAGCACAACAGCAGCAGCAGCAGCAGCAGCAGACGATGACGCCGTCGCGAGCGTGGCAGCAGGCGTTGCTGGACGACAGTGCACGGCGCGATGCACTGCCGGCGGCCATGCAGGCCAGTCTGCAGAGCTACCTCGACACGCACGCCACCTTCCCACTCTTTCGGCGTGGTGCGCAGGTGGCGCGATGGGCGCGACAGGGCTGCGTGCGCGAGAAGCTGCAGGCGAAGCGGCGTGACAATGTCGCCTTTTATGGCGAGGTGGTAGCCGATGTGACGGCGCGGCGCCGCGTCCGCGCGTACGCCGACGCCGGCGAGCCGGTGGGACTGCTGGCGGCACAAGCGGCCGGCGAGCCGTCGACGCAGATGACGCTCAACACGTTTCACAGCGCCGGCGCGACGGTGACGCACGTGACGGAGGGCATACCACGTCTGCGTGAGCTGCTCATACACGGCTCGGTGCAGCAGGCTGCCGTCATTGTCCCCGTCGAGCACGCCACCGACGTTGACGAGGTGGCGTTGTCGCGTATGTTGCGCGCTGGTGTGGCGGTGCGCCTCGTTGACTGCTTGGCTGAGATGCCGTCGACGACAACGACGGCGTCTGCACACACGCACAGCGGCAACAACAAGGACGACAGTAATGACGACGAGGCGGCGTGTAACACGACCACGACGACGGCACGTAGCTATCGCTACCATGTCGAGCGCAACGCCGACGGTGTGCAGTTGTCCGTCGCCCTGCTCTTCTCCCGCGCCGCGCTGACGCGGGCGCGCGAGGACATGGGCATGTCCGCGCGTGAGCATCGCGCCTCCTTCTTGTCCGCGCTGCGTGAGCTGGCGAAGCGCGTCGTGACGGCGCTGCGCGGTCGCAGCACACGCGAGGAGAAGGGCGGCGGCGGCGGCGAGGATGCCATGATGGCGCCGTCTGCCAGCGGTGGTGGTGGTGGCGCCGCCACACACGACGACCAGGACGAGGAGGACGCCATGCTTGACGCGGCTGCCGCGGGCGGCAACGGCGATGACAGCGACAGTGACAGCGACGATGACGCGGCACGCGGTGGTGGTGGCCTGCTGCTCGACACGGTCACCGACCCTGCGTCGTTGTCGTCGCGCAAGCCGTCGACGACGGCGACGTCACGCACGCAACGGCAGACACGTAAGCAACGGCGGCACGACGACGACGAGGACGACGAGGACGCTGCTGTCTCGCGCAAACGTCGTCGTGACAAGTACGACGACGACGACGACGATGACAAGGATGACAGCAGCAGCAACGACGAGGACGACGACAGCGCGAGCGACGATGACGACAATGAGGAGGAAGCCGATGGTGGCGCTGACACGGACGACGTGCCACGGCGACGTACACGACGCACGGGCAAGGCGAACGCGGCCGACGCCGTGTCACAAAGCAGCGATGATGATGATGACGACACGGCACGCGACAATGACAATGTCGACGAGAACGAGAACGACTATGCGAGCTTTGTGCCAATGCACGCGCAGTACGGCAACAAGCGGTTCCGTGTGTCGGTGTCGGCGTGTCATGCGCGCGATGTGATGCCGTCGACGCACAACAACAGCAACAGCAGCAACAGCAACAAGAGTGACGCAGACGACGAGGACGACGTCTTCGTTGTCAGCCTCGTCATTACCCACGGCGCCCACCTTGTCGCGGTGGTGCCGGATGTGGTGGAGCGGGCGCTGCAGCAGCAGACGTTGCCGTCGTGGCTGCCGCACTTTGCCTCCATCACGTACACGCGCAGCGCCGACGACGCGACGTGTGGCGAGCTTGTGTTTCAGGGCAGCAGCGCGACACTGCGCAATGTCGCCGCGTTCGTCTCGCTCTTCACCGCTGGCAGTCCGCCTTGCCGCGGCATACGTCTCGGCCGTGCGCGCTCGACCGACATACAAGACATGTGCGCGACGTTCGGGGTCGAGAGCGCCTATCGGGCGCTGCACGACGAGCTCGATAAGCTGTTTCGGCGCTACGCGGTCGATTACCACCACCTGTCGCTCATCGCCGACGCCGCGACGCACCGCGGACGGTGGGCCAACTACAACTACACCGGCGTCATTGCGCACAGCAGCAGTCCGCTGTTTCAGATGACCTTTGCCTCCTCGCGCCGCTTCCTGCACACGGCACTGACGCACGGCGTCGATGACGAGCTGCGCGCGATTAGTGCCGCCATCATGGTCGGCGAGCGACCCAAGGTGGGCACGGCGTGTGTGAGTGTGAGTCAGGACACGAGTGTGCTGCGTGACATTGTCGAGCGCAACCTCGTGTAGTCCTCTGTGTGTGTGTGTGTGTGCTTGTGTAATGAGTAAGATGGCTTGACAGCATAACGTATAAGACGTGCACACAGACACACACACAGACACAGACAGACACATCACGCGTAGTGTGTGCGAGAAGTAAGAAGACGTTGTAAGCGATGCGTGCACATTGCAGTAAGTGTGACATAAGGACAAGTGTACGTACACACACACGTACACACGCACACGTACACACATATAACAAGCGATATGACCTATACACATACACACATACACACATACACACACACACTCTCTCTCACTCTGTCTGTGTATACATGTTGTGTACGCTTGCGCTCGTCGCCTTGCCGTGTCTTGTTTGTAGCCACAGTCGCAACAACAACAACCACAACACGAGAAAGAGGACGAGTATCGTCACTATGCGACGACGTGTGTGTACAGTATGGCGTAGTACGTGCATGCACACCTGCACACCACCAACAACAGCAACAGCAGCAGCACACCGGCTCTTCCTGCACGGCCGCCATGTTGTCGCGCTGCAATGTGCGCTGCAGCACATGGCACATGTGTCGCACGTACAACACCACACGACACACAATGCGCAGAAGAAGGGCAACAACAACAACAACAGCAACAACAACAACANCACGGCCGCCATGTTGTCGCGCTGCAATGTGCGCTGCAGCACATGGCACATGTGTCGCACGTACAACACCACACGACACACAATGCGCAGAAGAAGGGCAACAACAACAGCAACAGCAACAACAGCAACAACAGCGAGGCTGCGTCACCGTACTTGTCACCACGCGAGCTGCTCGACTTGTTGCTCGTGCGCACCGCAGACGGACTGGTGACACGTTATGGCGCACACATGGCACAGCCACACGCAGCCACCACCACCACAACAACAGCTACAACAACAAGAGACAAGAGCACACCACTGGCTACTGCTCTCGACGCCTTCGCCACGCTGCTACACGCGACACGGCGCAGCTGTGCACAACGCTACGACGAACAAAACATATACGTGTCACTGTCGCGGCAGTGTCTGCTCTGCATGACACCACAGCCAGCATCCTCGTCGTGCTGCTACGCAGACGGTGCGCTGCCGCATTGGCTCAGCGCACTTGCGCTGCCCCCACACAGGCAGGCGGCGTTGCTGCGTCTGCTGTGCACGCTGCGTCGTCTGGACGCGACACTGCTGCAGCTGCTTGCGTGCACGTCACACGACGACAAGGACGGCGCGGCGGGGGCGGCGACGAATGACGCGGAGGCGTATGCGTTGGGTGTGGCGCTTGTGCAGCGTATCTTGCCAAGCACAACAACAACAACAACAACGACAACAACAACAGCGGCAGGTGTGCCTGCGACTCGCATATCGTTGCTGCACGCCCTGGAGGAGGTGCTGCTGCTGCTGCACCTCGCACACGCGCTGCTGCGTCACGCACACGACACCGCCGGCGCGTCGCTCGCTGCACGACGGCGCACACGTCGCGCAGCACATGGCATTCTGCACGCACTGGACGTGCACACACTGCGTGTGCGCATGCCGCACGTCTACAGCAACAGCAGCAGCACGAGCAGCAGCAGTGTAGCGTCACGTGGCGATGTGTACACAGTGCGTGGCCTGCCAGAGCTGTTGCGTGTCGCTGTCGAGTGGGGCAACGAGCACAACACGTCGTCATCGTCGTCACTGTCGAGCAGCGACGACATGGCTGCAGCCGCCACCACAGCGCCCTCGCGTGACGGCAGCACAAGGCAGTATGCACGTCGTGTGCGCAACAGTACATATGCGCTGCTCGTGTCGTATGTTGCGCTCGCGCCCGAGGCGGTGGCTGCGTCTGCGTACACGGCTGCAATGTCGTCGTCGTCATCGCCGTCGACAACAACAACGGCAGCACCGCTGCGTTTGCTGCAGCTGCTTGCGCAGTCGTGGCGTGTGCAGCAGTGTGCACTGCACATGCAAGACGTGTCGACGGCGTTGTGGTGGGCGCAGCTTGTGCCCTCGTTGCTCGAGCTGTACATTGTCGTCACACAACGACTGCTGCAGCTGCAACACATGTCGTGTGCACTCGACAACGACAAGAAGGACGACGACGACAGCAGCAGCAGCAACAGTGGCGAGGGCAGTGATGTGGTTGCGTGTGAGCGACAGATGCTCGGCCATGTGCAAGCATACGCGGCTGCAATGCTGTCCTCGCTGCTCTGCTGCAGCGATTGCTCACTTGTGGCGTGGTGTCGTGCACGCGTGCAGTCGAGTCAGCACACGACACGCACACAAGACAACAACAACAACGACAACAACGACAGCAATGATGACGGCGATGGTGACGGCAACACATCGTCAACAGCCACAACGTCAACGGGCAACGGCGACAATGGCAACAGCACACTGTCACACAACAGCACGTCGACGAGTGACGCGAGCAGCAGTAGCCACAACGGCAGCAGCAACAGCACGAGTGCGTCAGAGGACACGAACGCAGACGACCACGTTGTCGGCGGTGGCGATCATGACGATGGCGCAGCGGCAGCAGCAGCGCAGGCGCGTGCGCTGTCGCGGCTGCGTGGCAGGCGGTCGCTCTTCTATAAGGAAAAGGACGGCACGCGCGTGTTGCGCACAGAGGACGACGCGCATGGCAACAACAGCAACAGCAGCAGCAACAGCAGCAGTCACCGACGTGGTCGACGGTCACGCTTCGTGTCGCGCAGCCGCGACAGTGGCCTGGACACAACGGCGGCGTTGCGTGCAACACACGGCGCTGTGACGGCAGCGACGGCAACAGCAGCTGCCGCTGCTGCTGCTGCACATGGTGCAGTGGACAGTGTGCTGCTGCGTGTGCTGGTGCTGTCGCCGCAAACACGTGACATACTTGTCACAATGCACACGCTGTACGGCCACACACATGACGGCACACTCGAGTCGACGTGGCTGCGACTGGTGTGTGCACTGCAGCGCACCGAGCAGCTGCTGTACACGAGCAACAACAACAGCAGCAGCAATAACGCACACGACGGCAGCTCGACGGTCGTCTACACGTCACGAGTAGACGAGGCAACACATGTCGCACGTGCGCAGGGGCAGCAGCTGCACGTTGCTCGCGCCCTGCTGCCCCCGCGCACACTCGAGTCTGCGATGCACTTGTGTGTGTCGCTGGGCAGTGCACTGCACGACGTCCATCGCATGAGCGCCGACGACGCCGACGTGCTCTTGAGACAGCAGCCGTCGTGGCGCGCGGCAGCGACAGCAATGCCTGCGCCCGCGTACGATCAGCGACGACGACTGCAACACGTGAACGGCGTCGTCGGCTCGCGTGCGCTCTCGCTTGTCCTCGCCGCCGGCACGCAGATGCTTGTCACGGGCAGCAGCGCCCTCCTCGCCACGCTCGCGATGACGTGGCGCGTGCGCAGTGACATGACGCTGTCACGCCACAGCCGCGTCATCGCCGCTGACAGTCACAGCAGCGCGGACAGGCGCAAAGGCGGCTGTGCGACGGTGACGACTGCACGCACAGCGCAGGCGCAGCTGCGTGCCGTGTGCGCCGCGGACGACTACCTGAGCGCAATACATCGCCTGCCACGCGCTACGGCGGTCGCGTCTGCCATCGGCTGTACACACAACGCAGTCAACAACACGAACAACAGCACGAACAACGGCAGTAGCAGCTATGACAAGACGAGCGAGAGCGACGACGTGGCTGTTGTGCAGCGCGCACGCGACGTGCTGCAGCAGCTGCGCGCCTCCTCCTCGTCGTCGTGTGCGACGAGTGGGGCGGTTGCGTTGACGTGTTTGGCGCGGCAGGCGGCGGCGGCGCTGGTGTTGCTCAGCGTACGTCGTCTGCTGCAGCGCACCGAGCAGCTGGAGCGTCGACAACAACAACAGCAGCAGCCACACGCAGCGTCGCTGCGACAAGCATGCGCCACACTCTTCGCGAGCCTGCTCGACTGCTTGGCAAAGGACGCGGCGCTGACGCTGTCGTGTACGTATGTGCTCTTCCTCGTCTATCTGCACGAGACACACGTCCGCCTCGGCCACCCGAGCACGACGCTGTGCGCGTTCGCCGAGGCACACGTGCTGCCTGTCGTGCTGCCACGCCTCGTGTACGACGTGCGTCACTCACGCGCACACGACGACGCACGCACGCACGTCGATGTGTGTCGGCAGGCGGTGCAGCTGCTCGCTGCGCTGTCACGTCTTGTCAACCTGCCTCACCTGCTCGCCCGTCCATTGCACACCCACCACGCGAGCAACGCCATTGACCTGACGACGCCCGCCGCCGCCGCTGCTACGGTGGCAGGCAGCACGCGGGCGTACTCGCGCTACGCGCACGCACTGCTGCAGCTGACGGTGTACTGTCTGCACGCCATCAGTCGCTGTGATGGTTGGCGTAGTGTGAGCTTCGGCGCGATTGCCGCCGACGTGCCGCTGCCATCGTACAATCTTGGCCACAAGAACGGCAACGACGACAGCGCCACCGACGCCGTCGCCATGTCTGTGCTGCCGCTGCACGGCCACCTCATCTCCTTCCTTGATCAGAGCAACGAACTGCTGCCGCCGCCGACGCTGCCGGCCACACAACAGCGCTGGCGACTGTCCGCGGCGGTGAGCTGCTACGCGGCCGTGCATGCGCTGACGTGCGCCCTCGGCGAGTGTGCGACGCTGTGGGCGCAGCACATCTTGTCATCGCCACCACCGCACGCACAGCACAGCGGCGCCCACCACCACCACCACCTTGGCAACAGCGACGCGGCTGTGCACGACATGACACTCGCAGCAGCAGCAGCAGCAGCGGCAGCAGCAGCGAGTGCGTGTGCGGCGGGTGCTGCTGTGGACGGTGGTCGTGGTCGTCAGGCTACTGCTGCTGCCGCGCGTGTGTGGTGGTGGCGTAGTTGTCGCGGCAACGCGAGCGACAATGCGACCGACGCGCACGCGGCGTGTGCGTCCTTTCTTGCGCACAGTGACGCGCTCTACACACGCCTCTTCGCCGCCAACACACTCGGCCACCTCGTTCGCTTTCTCGAGCGCTACACGACGATGCGGCAGCACATTGACCGTCACGTGCTCGTCGTACCCACCACAGCACAAGAGCAGCAGCAGCAGCAGCAGCAGCAGCAGCAGTCAAAGGATGGCAACAGCAACGACGACGGCTATGATGTCACCGCCGCCACACACATGGACGAGACGCCGCTGCTCCTCGCGCTCGACCTCGTTGGCCACCTCAGCAGTCGCGGCAGCTGGGGCATGCTGCTGTGGACGCTGCAGGTCGCCGAGACGGCGAAGCGAACGAGTCAGACGCGCTACCATCACACGAGTGTGCAGGGCGTGCGTGAGGCGTCGCTGGCGGCGGTGCTCGCACAGCTGCGTCACGTGCCAGCACCGGACATGTCCGTCACCGTGATGACGGCGTACGAGCAGCAGCAGCAGCAGCAGCAGCTCCTGCCGGTGCTCTACTCGCAGATGCGCTGCATGCTCGCGCTCGCCGACCTGGTCGCCGTGGCCCCGACGACGCTGCTGGGGTGTCAGCGCCACGCCGCGCTGGTTGGCCTGCTCGCTGCCCCGACGCGTGACGAGGAGCGTGTGCTGGCCTATGGTGTGCGACAGGCCACCCTGACGGTGTACCACGCCTCGCGACGATACTGTCACACGCCAACACAGCACACGAGCACAGTCGACGACAGCGTCGACGATGCTGACGACGTGTACGCACACGACACGGCGTCACGTCACACGGACAGCGATGCGGCGGCAACATTGCACACTACACCACATAACGACGGCAGCAGCAGGAGTGGCAGTGGCAGCTTGTGCGGCTACTATCGCTGTCATGACGAGGACGCCGCGTCAAACACACGCGTCACTGGTGCGAGCAACAGCACAGCAGTCACATCATCACCAGCAGCAGCAGCAGCAGCAGAGCAGCTACAGCGGCAGCGACGCCACGGCGACGACGTGGCAGAGCTGTGCTTGCTGCTGAAGTGTGTGCTGACGACGGTCGACTTGGTGCTGGAGATGGTGCGTCATCACGTGCTGCTGCACCGCGACGCCGAGGTCGGGCAGCGCGCGGTGCTGTCGTCGGCGCACGTCATGCTGTGCACGGTGATGCGCGAGTGTGTGCAGACGTATGTGCAGCTGCCGCAGACCGCACGTGTGACGCGCTATCGTGACGAGGGTGCGGTGTTGTTGTGGGCGGGACTGTGCCTGACGGGCATGCTCGGCCACGTCACGCTGCTCGACACGACGCAGCTGTTTGTGACGACGGCGGTGTGGCAGGCACACACACAGCTGTACGCGGCGTTGCGCGAGCTCGTGACGGCGGCCATGACACCGACAACAGTAGCAGCAACAACAACAACAACAGCAGCAGCAACGACCATCACAACGGCAGAGGGTGTGCTGCACGAGGCGGCCGCGACGACGTCGTGTCCGCTGACGGCGCTGTTGCTGTGTGGTGTGCGTCACTTCGCTACAGACACGCGCAGCAACACGCGTGTGCTCGCACGCCTCGCCCTGCAGACGCGACAGCGCAGTGACCTGACGGCGATGTTGATGGCGCTGCGCAGTCTCGCGGCGGTGGTGGCGGGCGGTGGTGGGGCGGCGACGGGGGTGCTGTTGACGGTGTGGCAGCGTGTGAAGCATGAGTTGCACGTTGCCGCCACTGCACCAGCAACAACAACAGCAACAGCAGAAGCATCAACACACACGGCAGCAACAACAGCAGCAATGACGCGCAAGCGACGGGGCAAGACGACACGCGCAGACGTCCACACGGACGTGACGACAGCGCCACTGTTCGCCGTGCCCTCGTTGTCGGAGCTGGCGACGGTGCTCGCGCTGTACAATGACCTCGCGCGCACTGCGCACACGACGGCAACAGACAAGGCGACACGGACGACGACAGCAGCAGCCACAGCAGCCACAACAGCGACGACGGCGGCCGCTGCAGACTGGAGCTGTGACGTGGCGGCGCTGACGCGGTGCGTGCGCGAGGTGCCAGCCATGTCATCGTCGTTGTCATCACAACAGCAGCAGCAGCAGCAGCGTGAGGCGACAGCAGATGACGTGGTCGACGACGTGCTCATCGGTGCGGGCGGCGAGGCGATGCCGCGGTCGAGTGCGGCTGCATCTGCCGCCTCCGTTGGCGTCGACATGAGCTTCGATGTACTCAGTGTGCTCGACGACGAGGATGGTGGCGGCAGCGGTGATGATGGTGACGTGGTCGATGGCGTCATTGACGCCGTTGTTGCGCAGTGCGTGCACATGCTGCGTCACGCCACGTCAGACATGCTCGCCTTGCCAGCACTCGTCTCGTTGCACGGCACGAGCAGCACGACAACAGCTGCAGACGCGGATGCAGCAACAACAACAGCAGCAGCCGTCTCTTCGTCCACGTCACCGCCTGACGCGCTGACGGCAATGGATGGTGTGGCGATGGTGACTGTACGACGTGTGATGCCGGTGCAGCTGCGGCAGCTGTTCGTCAACGTATGCACGCTGCTGCAGCGCTGCACGCTGTCGCGCATCGCACAGCGGCCAGGGGCTGAGAATCTGTTCCGTGCGCTGCAGCTGTTTGTGCCATACACGCGTCACACCACCTCACGCGCAACAAACACGACGATGACAGCCGCCACGCGGCCACGCATTGCTGCCTCGACACGCGGCGGCGGCGGCGACGTACACGCGCTGTGGCAGCTGCTGACGTATCGGTGGCAGAGGGAGCTGCTGCAGCCGCGCGAGACGGCGTTCCTGCTGCGGCAAGCCGCACTGCTGCGTGCGGTGCGTGCGGCGCGTCTGACCGCGACACGTGGTCGCCCCGCCGTGACACGTCAACCACGCGAGGACACGATGACGACGACGAAAGACGACGACAAGAACAACAACAACAACGATGTTGGTGCAGACGATGACGATGATGGCTGCATGATCAGTGCAGTGTTGTCGCAGAGCGCACAACGTCCGTTGACAGCTGCCGCACAGAGATTGCGTGCGGCACACAGCACCACCGCGGGTGCTGAGCTGCCTGACATGACGCTGAGTGACCACCTCGACGACAACGACGACGTACACCAACACTACGACAGCAATAGCAACAACAACGATGTCGACCATAGCGACGATGACATACCCCTCGATGTGCTGCATTCGCTGTTGCGTGTGTTGGCGCGTGCCGATGTGACGGCGGCGGGGGTGCGTGGACTGGCCGAGGTGGTGTGCACGTACGCGGCGCGGCGCTACGTGCTGCTGCGCCCGCGCTTGGCGCGTGACGCTGTTGATGTCCTGTCGCTCCTGCAGCCACCCTGGCGGTCCTCCTCGTCGTCGTCGTCTGCTGCTGCTGCTGCCGCTGCTGCTGCACAAGACAATCTTGCCTTTGTGCAGCTGCTGCAGCGCTGTCATTTACCCATACACAGCTCACACGTGCGCGACGTGGTGGGGCGGCTGCTCGACGACGACGAGCGTGCCGCACTGTTGCAGCACCTGCGTCGTCGTCGTCGTCACCACAACAACAACAGCAGACACACGAACAAACGCAACGATGACGCTGTCACGGTGTGTGACGCGCAGGAGGAGGAGGAGGCGGCTGGGGTGAGTGTCGAGCAGATGCTCTTCGAGTATGTACGTTGCAGTGCGTTGTATGTGCACGTGCTCGCATACGTGGCGGTGGTGCTCATGCGCTTCCGGCTCTATGGCACTGCGTACTCGACAACAACAACGACGATGACCGGCAATAGTCACAGCAATGACGGCAGCAGCAACAACAGTGGCGCTGGTGCAGACGCTGATGCTGCTGCTGCCGCCGCCACTGCCGTGGTAGCGATGTGCAGCAGCAGCAACAGCGCCGAGTGTGCGTACGCAGTACGGCAGACGACGCCGGCGGTGGTCAACGCCAATGCGCTGGAGCACGTGCTGCTGCACTTTGTCAACGTCGCCGCCGTCGCACTGCGACACGTCGACGCGGTCACACACGCCGCCGCGGAGCGTGATGCGCTACAGCAGCAGCAGCAACAGCAACAACAGCAGTGTGGTGTGCGCAGTGACAATAGGGAGGCGGACAGCGACGACGACGTGACAGCCGATGGGCAGTGCTGCTCACGCTTTGCTGACGAGTTGCGTGCAATGGTGGCGGTGTCGTTGCAAGATGGCCTCAGCATGCTGCGTCGTGAGGCGTGGACGTGCTTGCCTGCTGTGCAGACGGCCGTACGTCACGTCGCCGACGCGCTGCTCGCGAGCTGCATGTGTGCTGGTCAGATGCTGCCGCTGCTGCCACCGTCGTCGTCGACACAGTCACAACGCAATCGTCGCGCTCGCCTTCGTGGCAGCGGTGCAACGTGCAGTGCGACGGACGACACGGGTAAGCAGAGGGATGGCGACAACAACAACAACAACGACGCATCGTCGTCGTCGTCGTCGTCGGTTGCGCTGACGATGCTGCGGCGTCGTGCCGCGCAACGTCCCGAGCTGTACGTCGCCTCGCCGGCGCTGTTGGCGCTCGTGACACCGCCCTTTGTAGCCACACACCTGTACGACCTGCTGAGCAAGGCAACGAGTGCGGCGGTGTCGTCGGTGATGTCGTGCATGACATTCTACATGCATCACACAACGAGCACCACACTGACAAGCCTGCTCATGGCGACGACGCGGCTGCTGTCGTTCGCGTCTGTGCGGCACACGGCGATGCGCATGTATTGCGAGCACCTCGCACGTGTGTTGCTGCAACGTGACAGCTGTCGTCGCGCCCTCGCGCCACCGTGTACGGCGACTGCAGACGCAGCAGCAACAACAACAACAACAATGACGATGACAGCACAACAGCGAGAGCGTCAGGGCTACACGACGAGTATGAGCACTGCGTACAACAACAGCAGCAACAGCAGCAGCAGCAGCAGCAGCAGTCCTGTCGAGTGTGTGGCGAATGAGGTGCTCATACCCTTCCTCGCTGCCATGTCACGCTATGACGTCCTCGTCACGCGTCGCTCTCTCGCGGCGCTGCTGCACACCGTGATGCGACTGCGTCGTGACATCTTTGGCCATCCGCCAACGATCAGTCGTCAGGCGCCTCTCAGCCTCATCCGCGTCGATGGCAAGAATACAGTCACAATGACAACAACACTGCAACAACAACAAGAGGGCAAGGAAGAGAAGGCACAGGACAGTGCGACGGCAGCGGCGGCATCGTCATCGTCTGCCATGTCGTACATCGATGACGCCAGCCATGCACTGCTGCAGTTCAGTGTCACACCGAGTGATGCGACACAGCACACGCATCAGTCCGCCCTCGCCAATCTGCGGCTGCCCTTGTCGACCGTGTTCGAGGTCGCGATGCACCTGCAATCGATGCGACGTCTGCAGTCGGACGAGTATGCGCGTGCGCTGGGCATGTTGCGCGCAGCCGCCGATGAGCGCCGCGAGCGTGTCGCGCTACGCCGTTCACTGCACTATGCTGCTGTACAACAGGGCCACGTGCAAACAACAACAACAACAACAACAACACCATCTGCGCACACAGACACAAGCAACGAAGCTGCACTACCGCGACCTGCCGTCGTGCCGTCGTGTGACACGGACGATGACATGGACGCGGTGTTGCGTGTGGCCGATCCGCAGGACTATGGCATTGCGCTGCTGCATCTGCGCTACGCGCTGAGCAAGATTGTCCACGCCTCACTGCGCCGCATGACGCCGCAACTCGGTGCACGCGAGGTTGCCGACAGCATCGAGGTGCTGCAGCTGCTCGAGCCGAAGCAGCAACAACAACAGCAACAGCAACAGCAACAGCAGCAGCCGTCGTCGTCTGCCGCTGGTGGCGCGAGAAGTCGTCAGTGGCACACGTGGCAACGTGACGGCATGGTGGCGGGTACATTGCGTCTGCTGCTCTCGCGTGCCGTGACGTGCGCACTCGCGACAGGCTACAGTGCCACGGGCACACCGCTGATGGCAGTGGGCAGTAGCAGCAACAACGACGATGTCGACACGAACGCTGACGACGAGGACGCGGTGCTGCACTTGCAGCCCATCTTGTTGCCATCACCACCGCCACCAGCAGCCACTGCCCTGCTGCGCACACACCTCGTCGGCCACAACACGAAGGCACACGACGAGGACGACGAGGACGACGCGAACGGCGACGTCGCACGCGTCGTGCGCAGTCAGGACAGTGACACGTCTACCACGCAGCTTGAGGTGGAGGCGGCGCTGACGGTGGCGAACACGACACGAGTGCGCACACATCGCGAGCGCGCACTGTCACAGCACATGCTACGTATGATGCAAATGTCGGCGCTGCGCAACACGCCACGTCCGACAGATGCGACGGCGCAGCTGCGCAGGGCACAACGAGCACGCTCGTAACGACCTGAGCGTAGACGTACATGTGTGCGTATATGTGCGTGTATGCACACACACACATACACAAACGAGTAAGATGTAACATGCGTGACGTACACACATACACACACACATATGCAGACTATTGTGTGCGTGTATGTTGTTATGCACAGATTGCTGCACACACACACTCACGCCTTGTTGCCTGTTTACGTATGTGGCTATTGGCATAGTCGTGTAGTACGTGCGTGTACGTGTGTGCGTGTACGCGTGTGTGTGTGTGTACGCGTAGTAGACATCACACACACACACACATACATACATACGCCCTGCACACACGCACACATACAATCGTTTTTTTCGTGTACAAACGTTCACCTGACGTTGTTCGTAGTAGCATACATACAATTATATAACAGACACACA
Source organism: Trypanosomatidae sp. Fi-14 (assembly GCA_023091115.2). Taxonomy (NCBI): domain Eukaryota; phylum Euglenozoa; class Kinetoplastea; order Trypanosomatida; family Trypanosomatidae; species Trypanosomatidae sp. Fi-14. Next base: position 58,201 of record JAKVQF020000934.1, on the reverse strand, counting down.
CACACACACACAGTCCTGCCACTTACCCCTATACCTGCACACACACACATACGTATATATATATATATATTTATATGGTTGCGCAGTATACATTGTAAACACAAACACACACATTTCGACGAGTGTAGAGAGAAGTAGAGACGCGCGATGTTGTCTGCTCTGCATGCCGAAGAGGTGGTGTTGCACTGCGATCGTCGTCGCAGTAGCAGTAGTAGCAAGAGCAAGAGTGGAGACAAGAGCAAGAGCAAACGACACAAACACAAGTCGACTGCGACACACACCACACAACGAGAAGAGCAGCCAGCGCAGCGGTCATGGCAAGCAGAAGACAAGCAGATGACAAGCACGCCACCAGCAGAGCAGCAGCAGCAACAGCGGTCCACATGCCACACAAGCGTTGTCGATGGACACGACAGCGCAACACCCACAACGGCCGCCGCCGCCGCAACAACGTCGTCGTCGACATCACGACATTTGCGTCATCGCGCGCACGAGCACAAGCACGACGACGACGAGGCACACACGCACAACACAAAGCATTGGCCACAGCACACGGCAACAACAGCCGCAGCACCACCCTCGTCATCGTTGTCATCGGCGACAGCGAGAAGGAAGGCGGCACACGGCGAGGCGACGACGCGGGCGAGTGCAGCAGCTGTAGTAGCGGCAGATGCAACGCCTGACGCTGCTGCTAACGACGGCGTCGCCGACACGGATAGCGCAGTGGCACGTCTTGCTGTGCTGACGGCCACACACGTCGTCTCACATGTGTCTGCCACGGACAAGAGTGACGCGACAAGGACAGCGACGACAATGACGACAACGACAGCAACTGCTGCTGCTGCGTCGTCAGACACGCATGCGGCACACGGTCACAAGGCGACACCGCTGACGACACAAGGCGGCGACAGCAGCGCTAGCAAGAGCAAGCACCACAAGAAACATGCACCAGCAGCACCAACGACAGCAGAAGCAGCAGCAACAACAACAGGCGATGCTGACAGCAGCGCTACACGACGGCACGGCGAGCCGGCACACAAGCACAGGGCACATCGCGGTCTGTTTGGTGCCTCGAGTGCAGCAGCTGCACAACAACAAACGCAAAAAGAACAAACGCCGCCACAGCAGCGATTGTCGTCGTCGTTGTCGTCGCCGTCGTGTGCTGCACGTGCAGCAGTAGCAGGCAGTCGTGACGCACCACCACCACCACCGCCACTGCCGCCCTTCCCTGACACGCCACCCACCACGCAGTCACACGACAGTAGTGCCATTGACGTCATGCGTCACAGTACGCCAAAAACAACGGCGACAGCAGCTACAACAGCTGCTGCTGCCACGACCAGTAGTACACAGCGGCGAGCAGCATCGGTGGCGAATGACACCCCACCGCTGCTGTGCACGTCACTCGGCGATGACACGACGACGACGTCACCACACGGTACACACATCACCACCACATCCACGTCGTCGTCTCTGCCCCTGACAGTCACACAGCAGCAAAAGCAGCAGCAGCAGCAACAGCGCAATGTGCGTAGCAGCAGCAGCAACAACATTGGTAGTAGTGCTGGTGCTGCCGTTGCAGCCGCCGCCGCAGCGGTTGCTGAGGCTGCACGAGCAGACGGCAGTGACGCCAATGTGACAGCATCAACGCGAATGTCGTCTGCTCTTGCCGCAGCCGCACCACAGCCACCATCGCAGCAACAGCAACAGCAGCAGCTCAATGATGGCAGCAGCAGCAGTAATGACGTCAAGGTGGGTGTGCTGCCGTATAGCGCAGCAACGCGTTCGTTTGCCACGACGAGTAGCAGTGGTGGTGCTGGCAAGGTGCGGCCGTATCTGACACCAACAACAACAACAACAACAGCAACAACAAAGACGGCCGACGCGGTGAGTAGCGCGACAATGACGAGGACGACGACGACGGCAAGCAATGATACTGCTGCGGCGAACAAGAGCAGCAGCAGTGCTGCCGCCGCTGCTGCTGCTGCCACAGCTGCTGCATCGTCTGCGAGCACAGCACAAATCACACTGTCACACGCCGCGGCGGCTGCACGTGCAGGACGTGTAGTGCGTACGACGACAGACGCGGCCAGCAGTCCGGCAGTGACGTCGTCGGTCAGCGCAGCCGCAGCAGCAGTCACGACGACGCCGTCTGTTGTCAGCGACAACAAGACGTCGACTGCACTGCCGCCATCGCGGTCGTCACCTGCAGATGTGAGCAGCAGCAACAACAACAGCAACAGCAACAGCAATGCAACAGCGGCGCCAACGGCAGCGACTGGCGGCAGCAGTGTTGTACGACGTACGACACCGCTGTCTGCGCTACTACAGAAGCCGCAGAGCAGCAACAACAACAACAACAGCAGCAGCATCAACAGCGTCAATGTGGCCATCACGAGCAGAGTGCCTGCAGCCGCGACGACGGCTGCAGCAACAGTAACAGCTGCAAAGACGCTAGCAGCAGCAGCAACAACAGCAGCAGCAGCAGCCGCAACAGCAGCGACCACGCCCTCCTCGACTGACACAGACGCCGACAACACCGTCACACTGCGGCAGGTGCCCGCGGTGACGGTGCATCGCCGCACTACGCGTCCTCTGCTGCACAGTCCGCCGACGGTTCACACCTCGTCGGCGCCGTCACTGTCACTCGCCATGCGTGAACACGGCGAACACGGCGTCGCGCGCACGACGCTGTCACTGCCGTCGCTCATGCGAGCACGTGCCGGCTACACGGCCACCACCGTCACCGCGGCAGCCGCAGCGATGGGTTGCACACGTGCCAATCTCATCCTTGCCGCCGCTAACAACAACAACAGCAGTGGTGACGCCGGCAATACGACCGCGACAGCTGCATCTGCAGCAGGCGAGGATGCTGTCTACGGCGTACGTGGTGGACGGACCGCGAGTGGCAATGACAATGCGACGCTTGACGGCGTCGGTGCGTACAACAACAATGGCAACAAGGCACATGTAGCGACTGCACCACCACGCAAGACGCGTCGTGCCTCGCTGCTGCTGCTGCGCACGACGGCGGGCGCCTACACGTCCGGCGACGACGGCGCCAATGGTGACGCGGCAGACGACGCGATCGCGACGGCCGCGGCGGCGTCAACGTCATCGACGGCGTCAACGCCACCGCTGCCGGTGACGACTGCCTTGTCACTGACGTCGCGCGCAGCATCACGCGCGTCGACGCCGTCGCTGCCGGCGGCCCCGCCGTCGATTATGCAGTCACGCAACAGCATTAGCAGTGTGCTTGCCCCATTGTCGTCCTTGTCCTCGACGTCGTCAGCATTGCCGCCGCCGGCACAGCAGCAGCAGCAGCAGCCGTTGACGGAGAAGCAGGGCGCAGACGAGAACGAGGCGACGGCGGCGCTGCGCGCCGGTGCGGCGACGACGTGGATGTCGCTCTTCACCATACTCGACGGCAACAACAACGGCAGCAGCAGCAGCGGTGGTGGTGACGGAGACGGCAGCCCTGTGAGCAATGTGCGAGCAGCAGCAGCAGCGGCCAGCGCGAGCGTGACAACGGCGGCGGCGTCATCGTCGTTGCCGCCATCGTCGGCCGAGGAGGTGGCGACGCTGCTGCAGTATCTTGCCCTGCGTGAGCTCAACATTAGCTACTCGACGTTTGTGCGCGTCGGCGCGACGCTGTCGCGGTCGCGCGCACTGCGTGTGCTCAGCCTGCACGGCAGCACCACACGCAGCGAGGGACTGCGTGGGCTGGCCGACGTGCCCACGCTGCAGAGTGTCTGCGTGAGCAACATGCGCTACGTGACGACGCTCGTGCCGCTCGTCACACCCACCCGTGGCGACTGCGCGAGCTGCCCGTTTGTCGAGATTGACGCGCACTGCACGCCACTCGTCAATGGCGGTCTGTGCGGCCTCGAGCGACTGCCGCGGCTGCGTCGCCTCGACGTGAGCATGACGCTGCTGTCGAATGTGACGTGTCTATCACAGTGTGGCGCGCTCACTGAGCTGTCGCTCGCCGTCACACCCGTCGACAGCGATGGCATTGCGGGGCTCGAGGGCGTGACGACGCTGACACTGCTGAACTTGACACGCACCCGCGTCACGACGCTGCAGGCGCTCGTCCGCTCGCCATCGCTGCAGACGCTGCTGCTGTGCTCGTGCAAGGTGACGAATGACGACATTGCCGGCATCGAGCACATGCCGCAGCTGCAGCACCTTGACCTCAGCACGACGCGTGTGACGAACTTGTCGGTGCTGCGCGCGAGCACGTCGCTGCGTACGCTGCGCGCGCAGTGGCTGTCGCTGCGCAACTGCTACGACATTATACAAGAGCGTCGCGCACAGATGGACGGTCTGCTGCTGCCGTTCCTCGACTCGTCGCCGGAGGCGCTCGAGGTCGGCTTCGCTGGCCTCGCCGCGATACCGACGCTCGAGACGCTCGACCTGTCCTTCAACACACTGCGCAGCATACACAGTCTGTGCAGCAGCCGCTCGCTGCGTCACCTGCTGCTGCATCGCACACGCATTGACAATGCCGGCATTGCGCGCCTCGCCAGCCTCGCGCCGACGCTCGAGACGCTCATCATTACAAACCTGACAGACCTGGCAGACGATGGCAACGGCAACAGCAGCGCCTGCAGCAGCAGCGCCTGCAGCAGCAATGGCAACACCGTTGTTGGTAGCAGCAGCAGCAGCAGCAACAGCAACAGCAGCGATGATGACGACGAGGACGACGTGGACGACATGTCGTACAACAGCAGCAGCACGAGCTACTACCACGACGGCAACAGCAACAGCAGTCGCAACACGACGAGCAACGGCACCAACAGCATGCTGCTCAGCACCATTGGTGCCATGTCGTCCCTGGCGCGGCTTGTCAAGCTTGACCTGTCCTACACGGACGTGTACGACTTGCGGCTGCTGCGCGAGTTGACCTGCCTCGAGGAGCTGCTGCTGGTCGAGACGCTCGTGACGGTGGATGGGCTGCGCGGGGTCGAGCGCATCGCCTCACTGCGGCTGCTCGACCTGTCGCAGACCAGCGTCGCGTCACTGCAGTTTCTCGTCGGCGGCAGTCGGGCCCTCGAGACGCTGCGGGTGCGCTCGAACCGCCTCGAGCAGGGCTTCTGCCTCGGTGCGGTGCACTTGTTGCCGTCGCTGGTGCGCCTCGATGTGTCGGACACGATTGTCGATGACATGACGCAGCTGCTCGAGTCGCTCGCGATGCAAAACACGACGAACAACAGCAGCAGCAGTGGCAGCAGCAACGGCAGCAGCAATGGCAGCAGTGCAACACCGTGGCGTCTGCGCGAGCTGACGTGGCGGTGGGGCGAGCGGCGCGAGGCCAACGGGCCAGCACCGTCGTTTGACTGTGTCGTGTCGTCGCCGTGCCTGGCCTCGCTGCAGCGTGCGGCGCCCGCGCTGGTGCGACTCGACCTGGCCAACACACTCGTAACAACGCTCGATTTTATTGCCGGCGCGACGGCGCTGCAGGCGGTTGACGTCTCTGGCTGTCAGGCACTGCACGCCAGCAGCGCACTGGCGGTGCTCGCACAGCTGCCGGCGCTGCAGACGCTCAATCTGTGCGAGGTCGCCGCGGTCACCGATGTGCGGCTGCTTGGCCGCTGCACCGCGTTGCGTGAGCTGCGCCTCGCCCACACCCACATCACGCTCGACAGCCTTGACGCGCTTGTGCAGCTGCCGCAGTTGGCGGTGCTTGACGTGACGGGCACTCGTGCCGAGGAGGCGATGCTGTCGGCGAGTGGCACGCCACACACGACGCCGACGAGCGCCACCGCCGACAACAATGGCAGCGTCAGTAACGGCAATGTCGACAGCAACGGCAACAGCAACGGCAGCAGCAGTCATCCTGCGCGCAGCAGCGCGAGCGAGGCCGTGCTGCGTCAGCTGCTGCACCTGACATTGCCGCACCGTCGACTGGACATGATGTGGCGCGGCAACGGCGGCAGCGGCTATAGTAGTGGTGGAGGCAACGACGATGAGCACTGTACACTGTCGCGGCGGCGTAGCAGCTACTGCAGTGACATTCCGATTGCCGCCGCCGCCTTGTTTGCGCGTGGCAGCATGTCGTCGTCCTCGCTGAGTGACGTGGACGGTCGTCCGAATGGCAACAATTATAGCAACAGCGGTAGTAGTGCGGCTGCTGCTGCTGCGATGTCGTCGACGACGGCAGCAGCAGCAGCAGTGACGATGGCGACGTGTAACGGCAAGAGTGACATGTGTAGCAATGGCAACAGCGACAATGGCAAGGCGCTGCGCAACGCCGCCTCGTCGACGACGACGACGCCGCTGCAGTCGACCACGATGTCAACGATGGTTTCGCTGCCTGTCATTACGCCCGTGACGGCGGCGCCGGTGCACTTTCGGCTGCGTCGTCAGCGTCGCGTGTCGTTTGTCAGCGACCAGCACTGTGTCGCACACACATCGTAGTAGCAGATGAACACGGACACACACATATATACATATACACACACAAACATACATCCATCCACGTACGCGCGCAGCGACACGCAACGTGTGACATACTCATACATCGTTGTATCACTGTTCCAGTTGTCCAGGCTGTGTGCGCAAGAAGACGGTGGTGTACATGCACGTGCACGCATGTACGGGCTTGTGTGTGCATGTGTATATGTGTATGCGTGTGTGTATATGTGTATATGTGTATGTGTGTGTGCTGGCTGTCAACGTTGTTATGCGCTGCAACATGTATGTCTCCCACTCACTTTCTCTCTGTATGTATGTATGAGTGTGTGTGTGTGTGTATGTGCATCTCGTTATGTGTGGTTGTTATGTGCAGCGCATGTCATGTGAAAAGCAGTCGTATGTGTAGTGCTCTCCACCCTCGGTGTGCGTGTGTATGTGTGATCAGTATGCATACATGAATGTACATCTCTCTGTGTGTGTGTATCTGTGTGTGTATATATATGTGTATACGACCTTGTTATCGTCACGTTGTGGGCTGTGTGCTCTACACACGCGCACACAGACACACACACATACACACACACAGAGCCAATGACGCTGTACAAAGTCGCTAATGTGGCCATTGTGCCTCTGTGTCTGTGTACACATGCGGTAATCTGTTTCTCGGTCTGTGTGTGTGTGTGCCGCTTGCTCATGTATACTCTGCAGTAATGCACGCACGCACACGCACACACGCACACAGGCACACGCACACAAACATTTGCATATACACACAAACGTATATACATACAAACGCGCAGACACACAAGTATGCATCTTGGCTTACCTGCGCGTTCGTTGACCTGTCGTCATTTGCCCCCCACCTCACACATTGCCCCTCTCCTTTCACGCACGCACGCGCCCTCACACAGCCCCCACCCACCTACACACCCACACACTCCTCTTTCTTGCCACTACACAGCGCCAGTCTCATTAACTGTGTCATACTACCACGCTATAGTACAGCGTCACCCTGCCCGACACGCAGGTAGCGTTGTGCTATGTGTGTGTGTGTGTGTGCGTGTGTGTATGCATGTGCACCTGCACGCTACCGCGCTCGTCACTTTGCTCTGCTTGTGCGCAAGAATAGTCACACACACACTCACATACAAACGAGTACACGTACATTTGCCCCTGCACACACATACACGACACAACACAAAACACTCATACATACATACACACACAAACACACATACACACACACAGAATGCCACCGAAGGCACGCGAGCCTCTGCCGCCCGGTGACCCCGAGCGTGGTGAGAAGATATTCAAGGGACGTGCCGCGCAGTGTCACACGGCGCAGCAGGGTGGTGCCAATGGCGTGGGCCCGAACCTGTTCGGCATTGTTGGCCGCCACTCGGGCCGCATCGAGGGCTACACATACAGCAAGGCTAATGAGAACTCGGGTGTGGTGTGGACGCCTGCGGTGCTCGACGTGTACCTTGAGAACCCGAAGAAGTTCATGCCGGGCACGAAGATGTCGTTTGCTGGCCTGAAGAAGCCGCAGGAGCGCGCTGACCTTATCGCCTACCTCGAGACACTAAAGTAGAGACGCATCGCATATACACACGCAGGCACGCAGGCATACGTTTGCGTTGACGTGTACGTGTATGTGTGCACAGCGTCAGCAAGACGACAGCTCGGTAGTGTGTGCATGTGTGTGTGTGTCGGCAGCAGCGGCATGTATCTCTCTTTTTCGCTTACGCATAAACATTACGACATGCAGTGTGCGTTTGCACGCGATGTGCGGTGCATGTATGTGTATGTGTGTGTTGCATATACTACTTACAGACAAGTTAACTGAGGCGACGAACGCGGTGTGCAAATACACAAAGACACACACATGTGTGTGTGTGTGTGTACGCATATAGACACAAAACGGTGCAAAAAAGTGCATACACAGGCACACGTATGACGAGTATAGGCAAAAGTACATACACACATATATATACGCGATGATATGACAAATGCAGACGCACACTACCGTAGCACACAGACGCACAGATACACATGTACACACACATACACATACAACACAAACAAACGGGCAGACAAGCAGTCGCACATGTGCGCACGCGTCTACATGCCTACAAGAGCGCATGTGTTTGTTTGTATATATATGTGTGTGTGTGTGTGTGTGTCTGCGTTCTCTTGTGGCGTCTTGTACGCAACACGACTAGTAGCAGTAGTAGCAGTCGATGACGAGCAAAAAACGGAGAGAGACCAAGGACGCGGTCGTAACATGAGACGCGAGGAGGACGTACATGACGTATGACAATGTGAGTGTGTGCACGTGTCACGTTGTGTATGTCGTAACGTAAGTTGTCTTTGTGTGTCTCTCTCTGTGTGTGTCTGTTGCTTCACACGCTGACACGCATATGTACATGTACGTACGTTACTGCGTGTTTGCATGGACATTGTACAAGACATAGCCTGTACAAGAGCATACACATAAATATACACATACACACTCACGTGTATATATACAACAACGTGACAAAAGGCACACGCGCCGCCTGGCGTGCGGTGTGCCATGTCGTACGACGACTATCTGCATCGCAGCTTCGACTATCAGTTGTATGCGACACCTTCGCATGTGCTCGACTGGGCGCCGACGCGCGCGCTTGCACGACATGTACTCGCGACTGCGCCCTACCCAGCTGTCGTGACACGCACCACAACACGACCATGGCACGTGAGCAGAACAACAAGAGCGACAGCGACAGCCGCAACGTCTGCGACGTCCACGTCGCCATCGTCGTCACACGCGGCGAGCAGCAGCAACAGCAACAGCAACAATGACACAAGAGCAGGCGCGAACAGTGGCAGCACCGATGCGACGTCTGCTGCGATGACGGCAACGACGACGCCGTTGATGACGGCGTGTGATGACGGCATGCCACAACCATTGCCGCCGTCGCTGTCGCCGTCGGCGACGACACGCGTCGACGGTGACGGCAGTGACGTGGCCGTGGCGACGACAATGTCACCGCTGCTGCAGCTGCCACAGCTCGAGCCGACGACACACAAGACGGTGCCGTCACACGCGCATGCACGCGGCGAGAGCAGCAGCAACAGCAACAGCAACAACAACAGCAACAACAGTCACGGCAACAAGGACGACGGTGGCGACGACGTGGACGTGGTCGCCGGCAGCAGCAGCAGTGGGAGTAGCGTGCTGGCGCAGCGCTACGGCGAGGAGGCGAGCACAGCGCGCGTAGCGGCGTCATCGTCGTCGACGACGACGCTACATGTGACTGACGCCGTCGACACGACGGCAAGCCACAGCAATAGTAAGAGCAACGCCAGCGGCAGTAGCAGCAGCAGCGCTCGCGCCAGCCTTGCGCACGCACACGTCACGGCACGTCATCTTGCACACCGTCTGCACGCGGCCATGTCACGACACACACCGCGGCTGTGTGCGAATGAGCTTGTCTGTCAGTCCTACGGCTTCGCGACAGCGTACACGACACCGTCGTTTGCGCTTACCGCGGCTCTCTACTCGGCACTCGGCCACAGTCACACGTGGCAGTGGCTGTTGCAGTCGCCGCAACAACAACAACAACAGCAGCAGCATGACAGCAGCAAGAACAAGGCGAATGCTGTTGCTAGTACGACTGCTGCGACAAGTGCAGCAGCAGACGACGACAGCAACAAGACGACAATGACGGCTGCTGCTGCTGCCGCTGGTGTAGTGCAGAGCACACGTGCGCTGCGCGTGTCGCAGGTGGTGCAGGTGTGCTGGTGGTGGAAGGCGATGCGATGGCGTGGGACGTGTAATGTGCGTCTACTGCCTTTGCCACTGAACACATCACGCGCGTCGTCGTCGTCGTCGTCGACTGCGCGGGCAGGCAGTAGCTGCAGCAGTTGGCTGCCGACGTGCGAGTATGCAATGCACACACCATGGACAGATTGGTGTGTACAACGCGACGAGCAGGTGACCAAGGCTGCTGGCTTCCTCACCTTGTACAAGTCGCGCACGCTGTCGCACAAGGACGAGCCGCAGCAGGCGTCAGTGCAGACGCATGATGAGCGACAACACGAGCAGCAACAGCAACAACAACACCAGCAACAGCATACCGTGTTGCACGACACCACCACACACAAGTCGAACGACACGTCGACGGCAGCGGCGCCAGTAGCAGCCGACGTCATTGCCGCGTCGTCACCACCACCGCTGCACGAAGCAGACGAGCAACAGCAGTTGCAGCCGCAGTCGCAACCGCCGCAGCAGCCGCGTGCGAGCACGTGGTATCGTCTGCGCGAGCTGCGCGTCGGTGCGGGTGTGGCCATCAAGAATGACTGGTACAGTGGCACCAACATCTACGGCGGCGCAACGGCGCAGCTTGGCAGCGGGCTGGGTGTGTCGGCGCACATGGATGTGCTGCGACGTGTGTGCGTGGCGCTGACGTCGCGGCTGGGCGGCCGTCACGGCGGTGGTCGTGTGGAGGTGGCCGCGCGACTGCGCGTCAACCTCATCACCTTTCACGCCACCGCCCTCGACGTTGGCGTGTGCTGCCGACCGCTGTGCGACTACCCGCACACGACGCTGCGCCTGAGCACGTCCTCGGCCGGCACGCTGGCCGGTGTGCACATTCGCGACGTCACACACGAGCTGTGCGGACGCTGGCTGGCTGCACGAGGACACATGCGCCACGAGGCGCACGGCAAGGACGACACCACGGCCATTGTCACCGTCGCTGATGAGGCTGACGACGACAAGAAGAAGAAGGACGACGGTCATGCCGCGAGGCATGCGCGGCTGCCGCGACAGCACGTCGTCGCCACGGCAACACGAAGCGCGGCGAGTGCGACGGAGCGCGGCAACAGCGCCAGCAGCAGCAGCAGCAGCAACAACAGCGGCAGTGCGGATGTTGACGGTAGCTGGTTCTCGCTCGACTGGTCGACGGTGACGACGCCGGTGACGGGTGCGTGGGCGGCGGTGGCGCCGTATGCAACGCTTGGTAGGTGGTCGTCTACAGCATCGCCGTCGCTGCAACAGCGGCAACAACAGCAACACAACGCACAGCAACAACAACACAACGCACAGCAGCAGCAACAGCTGTGGCGTGTGGCGCCGCTCGCCACGTCATACAACGCACTGCAGCAGACGCGTCAGCGTGTGTGCAACGCGCAGCACACTGTCATGCACACGGCACGCACACTGTGCCGTCGCGTACGTCGCCTTGACTGGCTCGAGACGTTGCTTGACACGGCTCACGTGGACGTGTCGTGTGGTGTACTGCTGCCTCCTGACGCAGCCGTCGGTCGCAGCTGGCGTTGCTTTGTGACATTGTCGGCGCACTAACGTAACACACACACACAGACGTCCTGTAGTGTATGCGTTTGTTTGTGTGTGCTGCACAACGCGACTTTTGTTATTGTGTTGTTGTTGTGTTGTTTTCTGCTTGTCTGTGTGTTGTTGTTGCTAGTCATAGTCGAGTGGCACATACACGAACATTGCGTTACGCACACACACACACACACACACGTGTGGTCGTTGTTGGCGTTGGCGTCTTGTTGTGTTGTTGTTTCTGTTTTGCACGACACATGTCAGGCAGCACACCGCGCAAGCAGCCATCCGCGACAGTAGCAGCGGTGCTGTCATCGCCGCAGGCCGATGACGCTGCCGCGGCAACGTCGCCGCGTAAGGCGCTCAGCGGCGCTGCAGGCAACACGGTCGCCACGACAATGGCCGCGACCACGCACGACAACAACAACAGCAACAACAACCATAACAGCTATGCAGACGCACAGGACGAGAATGACGTCAGCAGCACGACGCGCACGCGTCACTGCGACGACATGCGAGCCATTGCGGAGGTGGCGGCTGCACATGTGCGGTATGCGGCTGCAACAGGCACAGTGACAGCAACGACAACATCACCACCGCCACAACAACAGCAGCAACAACAGCAGCAGCAGCATGTGCGTGTCGCCAGCGTCAGCGCCTTTGCCCCATCTGCCGCGGCAACGACGGCGACGATGCGCGACGCGGCTGCCCTGTCGAGTGCTGTACAACAACAACATGGCGTGTTGACGGTGGACACGACGCACACGCAGAAGGGCGGCAACGACGGCAGCAGCCGTAGCAGCAGCGGCAATGTCAACAACAACAACAAGCAGTACAGTGGTGGCCGTAGTAGCAGCAACAGCAGCAGCATTGGTGGCGGTGTTGCTGATGGTAACAACAACAACAACAACAGCAGTTGCAGCAACAATAGTGCTCGCGCGCGTCGCAGTCGTCGTACGCCGCGTCGTGTCGGTGCAACACCACGCACACCACTGTGTGCATACGTCCTGCACGACGCACGCAGTCTACACGGTGACGGTGACGGTGACAACAACAACAGCAACGGCGTCGCGTACCGTGAGGGCAACAAGACACGTCGCACGGGTGACGGCGCCGCTGGTGGTGCTGATGACGTGTTTGCGATGATGACGACGTCCGGTGCCGCGGGGGCGGCAACGATGGCGACGGAGCCGCTGACGGCGACGTGCGACACGTACAGCTCACGCAGCTGCAGTAAGAACGCCGCACAGCAGCCGCAGCAGCAGCAGCAGCCGCGCAGCATGCGCGAGGATAATGGCAGCGTCAGCAGTGCCCGTGCGACGGCCACAACCACCGCCGTGTCACCGTCTGTCATCTCACGATCACCAACACAGACGCACGCAACAAGAACGACACCCACGACGACGGCCGTCGCGTCAGGCGCTGCCATGGCGAATGCGTGCTACGCGCACGTTATTGCGTTTGTCAACCCTGGCTCGGGCAACCGCGGTGCGGCGGCGTTCATACTGCGCACACTGCTGCACGAGCTCGGCGCGTCGCGCGTGCTGCTGCTGACCAAGGACGTGTTCAGTGACACGACACGGCTGCGTGCGATGATACGCGACAAGGCGGTGTGCTATGCCGCCGTCACGACAGCCGCGAGCAGCAGCAGCAACGGCGACGGCAGTGCCGCTGCTGCTGCTGCTGCTGCCGTGCGTCGTCTGCCACGTCGCGGTACGGTGTTCGTCGCCGGTGGTGACGGCACCGTGTCGTTTGTCATGACACAGATTGACGCGGTGCGGCAGGAGCTCGAAGACGCTGCTGCTGCTGCTGCGGCGGCGGCGGCAACGCATGCTGCGACGAGCAACAACAACAACAACAACAACAAGAGCAGTGGTAGTGCCAGCGCATTGCACAAGGACAAGGTCGAGCACATGAGCAAGTTTGTCTACGACTCGGAAGAAGACGACGCACACGACGCGGCGACGCTGTCGCTCACGGGTACGGCGACGGTGTCGTCGCTGTCATCGACGCGACACGTGGCTGCCGCCGCTGCTGCTGCTGCCACCGCTGCCGCGTCATCACACGTCGCGGACAGCAACGGCAGTCGGTGTGGTGCGCGCAACGACGTGGAGTGTAGCCGTCGTTTGTTTCTTATGCCCGCCATTGCGCCACTGCCGCTCGGCACCGGCAACGATTTTAGCAACTGTGTTGGCCTCGGCAGCGGCTTCACACGTCGTTGGCTGCGTTGTGGCTGCGCGGACGATGACGGCAGCAGCACCGCCGTTGCGGACGACGACGTTGTCGCTGAGGGCGACGGCGCACACGCTGCGCCATCGCTGCTTGGGTCGTTGTGTTGTGTGGGCTGTGGTGAGGAGGGCAGCACCTGCAGCACCTGCTGCACCAGCCGCTCGTTGTTTGCCTGTGATGAGCAGGCCGCGTTGGTGCGTCTGCTGCGTACGGCGATTGCCGCACCGTGTGTGCCGTTTGACCGCTGGGCCGTCGACCTGGTGCCACTACGCGTGGCACAAGAGTACGTACGACAGCGCTCGCCGCGCGACGGCGACAAGCAGGACGACAACAACAAGGGCAACACGATAAGCAAGGACGTGGAGGGCGACACGGCGAGTGTGCGCACGTTGACGGACACGGCAGCGAGTGTGCTCGTGACGACGTGCAGTGACGCAACACCACCACCACCACAGCAGCAGCAACAACAACGTCGACTAGCACTACGTCGACGCAAGCACACGCCTAGTCAAGTGCAGCAGCAGCAACAGCAGCAGCAGCGCAGCAGCCGCACTCGTCCGCAGCGCGACGGTGACGCTGACGTGCTCATGAGCACGACGAACGACAACAACAACGACAATGACGGTGGCAGAGATGGCAACAACAACAGCAAGGCTGTCGACAATAGCGTCACGCACGACGCCAGCGTGACGGTCACGTCACGGCGCGCGGCCGTGTCACCCACGACAGCAGTAGCAGCGACGAGGTCGACAATGCACACGCGCAATGACGACGACGACGGCGGCAAGGGTAGCATTGCCAATGCTGTGCACGACGTCGACTGGCGTGCCATACGCAACGATCATCAGTGTGTCACGCGTGCGGCGATGAATTACTTCAGCATTGGCTACGACGCGTACATTACGTGTCAGTTTGACGATTTTCGCCGTCGTCACCCGAATGTGTGTGCGTCACGGCTGCGCAACAAGGCCGTATATGGCCTCATTGGCGTGCGCGCGGCACGTCGCTGTCGCCCGCTGCGCGCACTCGTGCCAATGGTGTGCGTGCCGAGCCCTTACCCGCGTCTGTACAGGACAACAACGTCAACAGCCGCAACAGCCGCCGCAACGTCACCATCACGGCTGCGACGTGGCGGTGATGGACGTGTGCAGCGGCCACGGCTGTCGTCGCCGTCTGCGCGACACGGCAGGGCTGCGCCACGTGACATGGTGGCCCTGCAGCTGCCCTCGCAAAGCAAGGTGCTGTTGCTGACGAACATTGACTGCTACGCTTCGGGCAACCACCCGTGGCAGCCGCAGCGCGGTACGGCCTACTACAAGCCTGTCGACCTCGTCGACGACACACTCGTGCGTCTGCATGACCCCCACACGCCATCACCTCGTGTCGCCGCGAGCGAGCAACGATCCGACACGCAGAACAACAACAACGGCAACAACGTCGTCAATGCGCCAGCAGCGGCTGTTGCGGCGGCTGTCGCTGCCGTGCCACCGCCCCCGCCGCCACCAATGACGGGCGTTGTGCTGAACGATCGCAAGTTTGAGCTGCAGGCGATGGGTGGTGTGTTGCACTATGCGGCGATGAATGTGCACGCCAGCAGTGCGCAGCGCCTGGCGCAGACGGACGAGATGTTTGTCTTTGTCCTCTGCACACCAGCCGACTTACACTGCCCTCGCACCACGATGTCGCGCTACACACGGCAGCATCTGCAGCCGTACGCGTCACGGCTGCCACACGATGCGCGGCTGCGTGCGTCACTGAATGTGCAGATTGACGGCGAGGCCATGCCGCGCATTGCTGAGCCGACGATTGTGCATGTACGGCCGTACACCACGCATCGCGTGCGTGTGCGCTGCCTCAACCCGGCGGTGGTGCAGCTACGTGACACGTACGGCAGCACACACAATGGCGATGCGCCGCTCTAACAATACAACGTTTGTCTGCGCGTGTTTGTGCATGTACATGTACATGTGTATGTGTGTGTATGTGTATGTATGTATGCACATGCAGTATGACGTGCTGTGCAACACTGCTTGCGTAATGTGTATGTATGTGTGTATGTTTGCAGTACTTAGAATATGCGTATGTATGTATGTATGTGTATGTGTGTGTGTGTGTGTGTTTGTTTGTTTGCGTGTAAATATGCAATCGTGTTGCGTCACGTGTCTGTATAAATTTATATGCATGCGTGTGTGTGTATGTGATGTATGCACTGTACAAATGTTATCTGGTGATGTTGTCGTGTTTTTTCTTGTTTGTGTACATATATGTGTATAGAGTACGGTCGCGTGTGCGCTCTCGGCGTTTGCTGCGGGCGACAGCGATGAAGGTGCCATGGACGCTCGTCGTTGTTGCCTGCACGCCGTTTTTCCTCGTTGCCGTCAAGTGTAAGCGCATGGACGCGCGCGAGCTGCACGAGATACAGATGCGCGTCAAGTATTACGGCGAGTTTCGCAAGCGTGGCGCGGCCTTTACGCAGACGCTGCGCGACGCCGTACACGCGCAGCTGAGCGCAACGACGTCGCCGCTGCACGGACGCGATGTACGCAGCATAAGCGAGCGTGAGTGGGTGGCGGCAGCGCACGAGGCACGTCGTCGCGCACAACCCTCACCACGCCGCTGGCTCGGTGTACATTGACACACACACACACACAACGCGAGGCAGCAGTGCATGACACTGTGTGTTTGTGCCTATTGTTACTTGACTGCACAAGCTGTATACACTGACATACTATACACACACACTTACAAACTATACACACACTTACAAACATACTAGCAAACAAGCAGAAACAACAACAACAGCAACTACACACACAAACACACACACAAGCACACATAAACAGTATTGCGTGCGAGTGGTGCGTACGCATGCGGCAGGCTGCACACGTGTAGGCAGTAGAGGTGCAGATTGTGAGTCGCGAAGCGCTGTACACACACATATATACACACACAAAATATATATATATATATACACACACAATATACATACGTGTATATTTGTACGTACGGACAGTGAAGGCTTGGCCAACATTATGGGCTGCACTGCGTCGTCGTCGGTAAAGCGCGACACGACGGCGTCGCTGACGTCTGCGCACGGGCACCGTCACAGTAGTAGCAGTTGTAGCAGCAACAACAACAATACGACGACGACAGCAACCAGTCAACAACAACAACAAGAACACAGCCAGGCTGTCAACACTGCTGCTGCTGCTACTCACACCACCGCATCATCAGCATCATTGGCTGCGCACATTGGCGCACTGCATCACTTTGACTTTGACGCCGCCTCGCGTGATCAGGACGACGACGACAAGAGCAATCGCCATGACGGCAACAACAACAACAACAACAACGACGATGATGATGAGGATGAAAGGGCGGCCGCGACGCGGCTGTTGCTGCAGCAGCACATGACCGACGGCGCACGTGCCGCGGACGAGTACAGGCAACACGTACACGAGAAGCAGCGTGCACAGGCGTGGCAGCGGCAGCAGCGCATGCTCGAGGCGTGTGACCCGGTGCGACCGCTAGATAGCTTCAACGTCACCCACCGCTGCCTGCTCGGTCGCTGCTGGAGTCGACGGGCGGCGGAGCTGCCGTATGTGTCGTTTGCACACCTTGCTGCCGCTGCTGCTGCCGCCGCCGTGTCGGAGGAGGCGACAACGGCGAAGAGCGACGGGCAGCGAGGTGACGGCAGAGCAGCGATGGCGGACGCGAATCTGCTGCACATGATGGCGGCATGGTGGTGTCACTATGGTGTACGCGACAACAACAACAACAACAGTGACGCGACAACGATGGTGAGGAGCAGCGTGGGCAGTCGTGCGCTCTCGCCATCGTCGCCGCTGCCGTCCTCGCCGCAGCCGTCGCCGCCGCCGTGTGGACTGGGCGCCGTGTCGCGTGCATCGCACTGGTTCACCATTGACACGACGGCGCGTCATGGCATGGCTGCGCTGTACGCGGCCGCCGCGTTTGGCAACAACAACAACAACGATGGTAGTGGTAGTGCGCATGTCAGCCCTGACACTGCAACGGCAGCTGCCGCGGCGTCCTCGTCGTCGCCGTCGTCTGCGTCGATGACAACGTCTTCGCCACTGCGCCCTTTCACTACTTCTGCTGCTGCTGCGGCGACGTCGTCGCTGTCGTCGCTGCCGTCGTCGCCGACGCTGCAGACGCTGTCACGCATGACCTACGCCGAGCGTGAGGTGTTGTTTGTACAGGTGCTGCTCACACACCTGCGGTGCAGCGGCATACGCGCACACGTCGCCTTCCGCGTCAGCGACCACGTCAGCAGCGCGGCGGACGCGGAGCGGCTGCGGCGATGCGGGTTGCACGTGGCGCACGGTGTACACATTGTACACTACAACCGCGTCGGCGTCGTGCAGCCGTCACTGCGCGCATTGGCGGTGTCGGTGGCGTGCACAGAGCGTCGTGCGGCGGCGGCGACGGCTGCTGCTGCTATGACGCACGCCGTGACAACGTGCAGTGCCGCTGACGGCCAGCACACGCGCAGCCGGGCGATGCCGGGCGATGCAACCACCGCCGCAGTCGCAGGCGACAGTGGCGACGATGACGACGAGGATGTGCTGTACGCGCAGCTTATGCAGCTCGCACTGCAGTCAGCCACACGTGCATCACACGACGACCAGCACGACACCAACACGAGTGCAGACTGTGACGACAAGGACGGCAGCGACGCGTTCCCTGACGACAGCATGACGTGTCTGGCGATGCTGACGCCACCGCCACTGCTGCCATACTTGACCGGTGTGCCGCCGTTGCTGCAGCGTGCGACACGCAGCGACGACGCACCAGCGACGCACGACGTCACGCGTACACACACGCATGCACGACAGGACGCACACGCGCGTCCTCGTCGCCATGGCAGTGCAGGCCGCGCACAACCCACCACTCCTACCACAACGTGTACACGAACAGCAACAACAACGTCACCGTCGGCGTCGCCTTGTGACACGAACGACGACGACGTCACCGCCGCCGCCTCTCGCTACGTGGCGTTGGCGGTGTGCTGTTTTTGTGCCTCGATTGACCCGATGCGGTGGCAGACGCACGGCTACGCACGTCGTCCGGTGCAACTCGACACGCAACACGCCGCCACACACGCCGCCTATGGCGAGGGCGTCATCACGGCGGTGATGTACGGCGGCACGATGGTGGTCGAGTGCAGCTCACTGGCTGCTGCGCGACTGCTGCGCCGTCTGCTCGCCGAGGTGCCGTGGCGCGCACAGCGGCATGATGTGACGACGGTCGTGTCGGACGTGGCAGAGCGTCTTGCACTGCACAAACACCACAAACATCACACGAAGGACAGCAACGACAACGTCGACGACAACAACAACAACAACAACAACAACAACAACAACGGCAAAGGTGGTGCACACAAGCGTGAGTGGGGCTGTGGTGGTGCGTCGGCGGTGCGCACACGCACACGTCGTGCACAGGGCACAAGCACACACACAACAGACACGCACCACAACGATGACAACGACAACAACGCAAGCACACACGACACAGGCAGCGATGACGCGACGGCGGCAGAGGCGGCCCTCTTCCGCTATCGCATTGTGTTGCGTGTGGGGGGCCACCCGATGCGTGACAAGGTTGAGTTTCGTGAGGTCGCTGCGCTGACGACCATGACGGGTGGCAACAACAATGACAGCAACAATGACAGCAGCAGCAGCAGACGCAGAAGCAGGAGTAGTAATCATGACGGCAAGAAGAGCAAAGGCAACACGAAGGCGACCACAACACGAGCCGCAGCAGCCGCAGCGGCAGAGGGTGAGGCACCCGTGACGGTGGCGGGGTCGCGTGTGGCGTCGGTGTGGGTGCAGCTGTCGCATATGCTGGCGGTGCTGCGCATGTGGACCGCACACCTGCTCACGCATCCCGAGTATGCACTGCCGGTGTCGATGTACCTGCAGCGGTATGCCGGCATTGCGCCATCGCTGCTGCTGTCGACGCTCACCGACGTTGATGTGCCGCAGCATCGTCGACTGCGTCGTGGCAATGGCATGACGAGTGCTGCTGCTGCTGCTGCTGCTGCTCGCGAGGGCGCGTGCGTCTACGACAGCGGCAGTCGCAGTGGCAGCTACGCACTCGACACGACGCTGTACGCGAAGGAGCGCGGTGACGCCTACGACACGGACGACGACGACGACGATGATGACGATGACTACCACTACCACCAATACTACGGCGGCGATGATGACGGCGACGACGATGAGGAGAGCAATGAAACAGGCGGCTACGGCGGCAGCAGCAGCCGTAGGCGACAACGGCGATGTGTTGCTGTGGGTGGTGCCGACTGCATGCAGTATGGTGAGTGGATGTACGACGCGGCAAAGGTGCATGCACTCACTGCCACGACCTCATCGTCGTCCTCTGCAGCAGCAATGACGACGGACACGGCAACAACAACGACAACAAGAGCAGCTGGCGCTGCGGGCACCGTGTCGGCTGGGCGTCGACGAGGCCGTGCGGTGCGTCCGCCACCACCGCTGCTGCGCTACCGCGTCGACTATGTGCCGGTCAGCGACACAGCACACAGCATCAGAGCAACAACGACACGTACAACAAGAACTACTAGTGCGCAGCAACGTGACGTGTGTGCAACAACAACAACAACGACGACAACGCCGCCGCGACAGGCGACTGCAGTCACGCAGTCGTCGTCATCACGCGCACACAGTGACGGCACGGGTGACGGTCACAGCACGACGTGTGGTACACCGACCTGCCTCGGCGCACGCGCGGCGACGCGGCCGTGGCTGTCACCGTGGACGTCACTGCACGATGTGCACACGGCAGCGACAACAGCAACAGCACGCACAACGGCGACCGAGGCCACAACAACACAGACCACAGCGGCTACAGACGACAATGACAACAACAAGAACAACAACAAGAACAAGACGACGACGACGACAATGCATGTACACACGCATCACGTGCAGCCACCGACGGCTGCGCCATCGCTGCAGACGACGCCGCGCGAGCGTGCAGGCGTCAGTGACACACGGAGGGGCAGACGAGGCGGTCGACGCGGTGCGGCACGTCTGTCACACGGCAACACACATCATCACCCTCATCGTCACAAGAAGGACGCGAACAACAAGAGCAGCAGTACTGCACGTGATGACGACGATGATGTCATCGATGGCTCGGCAGACGCTCAACTACGTCACGGCCACCACCACCACCGTCACCATCATGGTGGTCATCGTCATCGTCCGCATCACCGCTGCGGCTATCGTCATCGCCGTCAAGCACGTCGACAGCGCAGCACCGCGACGACGGCAACAACCGTCGCACCACCGCCGTCTACGGCCGTGACGGCCGTGACGAGTGACAGTGACGGCGAGGCGGACGATGTTGCTGGCGCGGCGCGCAGCGTCAGCGTCAGCGACGGCACACGCACGCCGCTGCCACTGAGCAAGCGTGGCAGTGTTCTCGGTTGTGGTGGTGGTGCACGTCGTGTAGGCAGTCGTTATGTCAGCAGCGACGACGACGACGGCGACGACGTGCGTGGTGAGGAGGAGAAGAAGGACGACATTGACGCAGACAACAACGTATGCGGTAGCAACATGAATGACAATAACAACAGCAGCGTTCACAGTGACGGCACACCGGCTGCCACTGTGGCTGCTGCTGCTGCCGCTGCCGTCATGACACGGCGAGCCGTCACAGGACAGCGCGCGGTGGTGGGCGCTGTTGCTGTGCCCGCGTACACACCACAACGCCCTCCTTGTGACAGCACAGCAGCAACAGCGGCGTCGTCGCGCACCGGCAGCAAACACAGTCGCCGCAGTAGTCGCTGCGGCAGCGGCTACAACAGCTGCAGTGGCGGCAGCAGCAGCAGCGGCAGTCGCCACCACGGCAACGATGCGCGTGTCACGCGCACCACCACGACGACGACGATGACGAGCACACGCAGCCTCAGTGGTAGCAGCAGCAGCAGTGGCAGCAGCGCGACGACAACAAGCCGCAGTAGTCGTAGTAGCAGCAGCAGCAGTTGCACATCACAACGCAGCAGCAGCAGTAGCAGCATTGCGGCGAGTGTCACTACTGCCGACACGGGCGCCGCGGGTGGTGTGGCCGCCACCGACGACGCGGAGCGCGAGGAGCAGTGGCACATGGTGATGCTTGAGCTGCGTGCGCTCGAGCAGGAGCTGTGCGAGGCGCGTGCGGCGTGTGCGGCGGCCGAGGAGGCGCACGATGCCATGCGCATCACATTGCACCGTCTGCAACGTGTGCTCCTGCCACACGCGACTGTGCACGAGCTTGATGCGCTGTTTGTGTACATGAACACGGCGCTGTGCACACCCGACGAGCTGGGCAATGGTCGCTGCTGCATCATCGAGCACGCCGACTGGCTGCCATTGCTCGTGGCACTGTGGACGACACCACCGCCAAGCAACAACAACAACAACAACAACAGCAGCAGCCGTCGCCGTCGTTGCGGTGGTGTGTGTACCGTCGAGGTGGCTACGCTGCTGTCGTGGCGTGACCTGCCTCGACTCGGTATGCTCGCTGGACTGCTGTACAGCACACCCACCTCGGCCATGTGCCACACACTGCAGCGCCTGTCTGTGCGTGCAGAGCGGCTACTCGGTCGGCCCGCCGCACACACGCACACGCACACGCAACATGGCACCCGTCACGCCTACGAGCCGCCGCCGCTGCTGCTCTTGTCGTCGCCGCTCGGCTTGTCGAGCACAACGTCGCCGCTAGCGACAAGCGGCGTGACGCTGCACACGTCACATACACAGCAGCCGCAGCAGCAACACAACAACAACAATGGCAGCAGTAGCAGCAGCAGTGGTCACTGGGCAGGCAGCAGCAGCAGCGGCGGCCCACTGTCGCTGTTTGATCGCATACGTCGTGCACGCACCACACGACACACAGCACGGACGACACAAGCAGCTGCAGCAAGCAGCACGTCGGACGCGACGTGGCTGCAGACAAAGAAGGAGTGGCAACAACACGCGCAGCAGCAGCAACAACGGCCGCTGCGCATTGTCATACACAACAGCAGCAGTGACGAGGGCTGCGATGACAGCGATGACAGCGATGACAGCGATGCTGTCGATCCGTGGCTGCGTGACGTGTACGCCGCCGGCGAGCTACAGCACTGCCCGCCGTTTGTCGTGACGGCAGAGCAAGCACGCGATGTGCTGTGGTTGCTGCTGTGCGCTTTTGTTGACAATGTTGGCTGTGATGGCGACATGACCTTGCAGCTGCACAGCTACCCATTGTCGGCCGCAGCACTACACACGAATGAGCAGCAGCAGCACAACAACAGCAGCAATGGTAGTCACAGCAATGGCAATGGCAGTGGCCGCTGGTCATCGTTCACCGCACGCCTGACACGACACTGGCAGCACAACAACAACAGTACGAAGCACACGCATGTACCACATCATCATCATCATGACCCTCACCGTCAGGATGACGGTGGTGCAGGCAAGAGCACGAAGAGTGTGCACGACGAGGCGGCCAGGGGTCTGTGCGTGCCACGACGTGATGCACAACTGCTGCCCTTCTTTGTCACTCCCGTTGCACACGACGGCAACAACAGCAACGAAGGCAACAATGCTGACCTGGTGGTGACGACGAGTGATGTGCACGGGGGCCCGGGCGCTGGCGGCAGTAGCAGCAGCCCACACGGCAGCCCTACGCGCAGTGCCACGGGCCTCACCACCGCGACCGTGACGACGACAACAACGACAACGTCGTCGTCCTCGTCCTCGGGCACCACACACACACTGTTTGCGCTTGCCGCCCTCGCCGGCACGCACGGCGGCGGCAACGTTGGTGCGGGCATGGCGAGCCTTGTCTGGCCGTCATCGTCGTCGTCGTTTGCCCACGCGCACTCGTGGACGGCGCGCAGTGTGCCGACCGACTCACTGACGCACGCGCCCGACTATGACGCCCACGCACCGCGGCGACATCACACGAGCATCGTTGTGCGTCACATCCACGCAGTCGCCGCGCCGCTGCGACAGGCACGGCACGGTGACGGCGTCGACGGCAATGCGCACCGTGACAAGGGCAGTGGCGTCGTGCTGTACTACAGCAGCAGCAAGGCGCATGACGGCGTGACGTCAGCCGCCACAACAACAACAGCAGCAGCAGCGACAGCGCCACGGGGCGTGACAAACGATGCGTCGTTTGCCGTGGCACATGTGCATCACATGTCGCCGCTGTCGCTGCTGTTGTCGTCTGCACGGTTGCACCACGCACGCATGCAGCGCGCTCGCGTTAGCCCAACGGCAGGCACGCAGGCGCAACAAGAGCTGCAGCAGCAACAACAGCAGCGCCGCCGTCCATCGTGGTGCAACGCGCAGAACAACAACAACAACGATGAGGACAAGGCAAACAGTGCAACAGATGACGGCACGGCGCGAGTGGAGGCACATGCTTTTTACTGCATACTCTACCACACGACAACGATGAACACGATTGACGGCGGCAGAGGTGCACAGGCGTGCAGCTGCGACGACGTCGTGCGTGCTGCGTCACCGCTGCGCTTGCTCGGCACCGGCGTGGCGGCGGGGGCGGCGGCGCGTGTATACTCGCACCCGTACAATCTGCACCACAACCACGCCGACTACTACATACGCCCGCAACGACGGCGTGCGCTGCGCGCATTGCAAGACACGGCTGCTGCTGCCGCTGCTGTTGTGCGCACGAGACAAGAGAGCAACGAGGGTGCACACGAGGCAGCGGCAGCGGAGCAGGCCGCGACGAGCGGCTTGCCGCCGCCTCGTCAGGACACGGACAATGGCGACGACGTTGCCGCGGCGTATGATCGTGATGTGTGCATTCGTTGCTTTGGCTTCGCCTCGCAGACGGCAGAGCAGCGTGTGCTGCGGCGTGCGGAGGGGCAGCTGCACGCGTCCGCGGATGACATCTGGGCAGCACTGCAGATGTGTGTGCGTGCGTACAATGACGCGGTGACGACGAGGGCGACGTTGCAGGAGCAGCACGAAGAGCAGCAGCAGCAGGAGGAGCGACGGCCACGTCGACTGCATCTGACGCGATGAGCAGAGAGACAAAACACACACAGACACACAGACACACACATATGCATGTATGTATGTATGTACGTGCGTGTGTGTGTTGTTGTACGTTCGCTTGCGCGCAAGCAAGTGTGTATACAGACACACACGTATACATTGTTGTCGTGCGACTATTTGCGTTTGTGTACGCACATGCCCGCATGTCTGTGTATGAGTATATTGTGTGTGTTTGTGTATTTGTGTGTGTGTGTGTGTGTGTAACAGCGTGCGCGTGCATGCGTGTAAGTGTGTGTGTGTGCGTGTACAACCATATATACACACACATGTGTGCGTGTGTGCGTGCGCGCCTGCTGTTGCAAACATACATTTTGTTTCTTGCCTATACACACACACACACACACACATGCGCGCATTCGTATGTATTCTTGCACAAGTTGTCCTCCACGCGTGCACACCACACTGTCGATGCAACACGGCACACGAAGGAAGTATGGCGGTCGCGGTGTGACGCGATCGTTGCCGTTGCTGCCACCCATTGCTACCACAACGACAGCACAACAGCAACAGCAGCAGCCGCAACACGGCGAGCGCAGCAACAGTCGTGATCGTGCTGTACTGCTGCGCAGTGTGTTGCCGCGTGCTGCATGCACGACACGAACAATGACAACAACGCGCAGCAGCAGCAGCAGCAGCAGCAGCAGCAGCAATGCATGCACACGTGTTGCGTGTGACGGGGTCGACGAGCACCGTGCAGCAGCAGCAGCAGCCGTGACGACACCACCACCTCTGTATTGTATTGCGCATGTGCGCGCCGAGCACGCGCGCGTCTCGCGCACGCTGCAGCTCGCCATGCTGCTCTTTGACCGCGTCGTGCGTGCCTCCTCGCAGCCGCCATCGACGTCGCCGCTGCCCGCCGTGCTCGTCGCGGACGGGCACGCGCACATTTGTCACCTCGCGACGCGTGTGGCGGTGAGTGCACTGCTGCTTGAGCAGCTCGTCGCGCAGCTGCCACGACATCAGTCGGTGCTGCAGCCGTACATTGCCCTGCTGCTGCAGTATGTGTTTGTGCCCGACACGGCCGCCATGCGTGACGCACTGGGCGGCGAGCTGCGCTGTGATGCCGTGCTCGACGCCGTAGCGGCGGCAGCGGCTGCTTGTAGTCGTAGTGGGGCTGGTGGTGGTGACAATGACCACATACGCGCTTTGCTCCTTGACGGCAACAACAACAACAACAGCAGCAGCAGCGAGGAGGACGAGGAGGCGGATGGTGTTGGCGGCGATGTGCTGATGCGTCTGCTGACGCCGTATGCGCGCATGCCATACTTTTTCGCACACATGCAGCTCTCGCGCACCGTCGTGTGCATGGCGCACGAGGTGCGGGCGCGGCAGCTGCACATACAACGCATGCCACGCATCTTTGACCTGACCTACCGCAACTGCAGCAAGACGCTGCTGCGGACGGTGGTGTGCATGTGGGCGAAGCTGTGCCGCGACCGCAGAGTGCACGCGCAGAAGCATCGCGCGCAGTGGGCGCGGTGGCGCTCGACGCAGCGACAGCGTGTGGTGGTGCGGCTGTGGCGCGGCTACGCGGCGGCGACGCTGCAGGCGGCGACGGCGGAGAGTGTGGCCAAGGCACGCATCTATGAGAAGAAGGCGCAGCTGCAGCGCTATCGTGCCGAGATGGACGCGATGCACACGACGAGCAACGAGCTGAGTGCGGCCATGCTGGCACAGGAGCAGGCGCGTGCCGAGGCGCAGGCGGAGCTGAACACGCTCGAAGTGGCCTACACGGCGGCGCTCGAGCATGTACGGCAGATGGCGCGCACCGGGTCGCTGCTGATGGATGCGCTGCTGCTGCCGCGTGCGCCACCGCACCGTGTTGCGCGGGAGCTGGCGGCGCTGCCGCAGCTGCACGCGTCCGCGACGGTGCTGCACACGCTCGTTGCGTGGGCCGACGCCGAGCTGCAACACGGCGGCCGTGAAACGGAGGAGTTGTGCGCAGGGGTGGTGGTGGCGGCGGCGGGGGCTGCTGCTGCCATCGGACAACCAGCCACCACCGCCGCTGCTGCTGCTACACCGTGGCAACAAGAGCAACAGCAACAGCAACAGCAACAGCAGCAGTACGATGGTCGTGCAGACGAGAGCGAGGTGAACGGGACGCAGTGCGTCTTTGCGCAGCTGCTGCTGCACGCCTCGCCACGGCAGATGACGCTCTTTCCGCTGTACAAGTTTCTCGTGCTTATGCGCTGCATTGGCCAGAAGGACCTCAATGTGCCTGCCATTGAGGTGGTGCGCATGGTGAAGACGGCGGACGCGGCAGTGGTGACGCAGCTGCTTGCGCTGCAGCGTCGCCGCGATGCACAACAGCAGCAGCAGCAGCAACAACAGCAACAATATGTGCCGCGCGCAGACGACGATGCTGTGTCGCTCGTGTCGACCAACGACGACGATGACGCGGGTGGCGGTGGCGGCGGTGGCGGGGTGACATCGCTGCTTGCGCAGCTGACGCCGGAGCTGCGGACGACCGCTGAGGACGTGGCACGCATTCTCGTCGACTCGTACGAGCACATGACGAACACGGCGTGTGTGGTGACGGCCGAGCAGCTGCTGCACCGCGATCGCGGCGTCCTGCTCGTCTTTCTCGCCGCACTGCTGCGTTACTACACCAACTGGGTCGCGCGCAAGCTTGAGAGTGTCATGGTCGAAGTTGCACCGGCGCCCTCGTCGGACAACAAAGACAGCAATGACAACAATGACAACAACAACAAGAAGAAGACAACAACGGACGACGATGCAACAACGACAGCGGCGGCGGCGGCCGCCGCACGGCAGTCGCGCGAGCTTGTTGGTCGCCGTCACGCCCGCTACGTCGAGTGGTACCACCCCCCACACACCCACGCGCGGTGGCGGCGACGTGTGCGCGCGCAGCGGCACTGGCTGGGCGTCTCACTCAGCGCGCTGCACCGCGCCGTGCTCGTCGCCAAGCGACCACGACAGGTGCTGTCACTGGAGGAGCGCGACCGCGTCAATGCACTGCTGCGCTGCTTATCACTCACACAGCTCGCCGACGTGCTGCCGCGCGATCAGCAGCTGTCATCGCGCTACTATGTCGACCTCATGCGCACGCTCGAGCAGCGCTTCCAGCAGCTGCTGCAGGTGTTTCAGGCGTACGCCATCTGCCTCGACGACGTCGTCGCGCACGACGAGCGTGATGGTGGCAACACGCAGCAGCAGCAGCAGCAGCAGCAGATGCTGCTTGCCATGACGACAGCAAACAGCAGCAGCACGAGCAGCGGCAACTACTACAATAGTAGCGCCGTCGCTGGACATCGTGCAAGTGTGCGTGGCAGGAGTGCAACGAGCAACAAGGACAGTGCAGACGGCAACAACAATAGCAGCAATGTCGACGACAATGACATGCACAACACCACCACAACGGCAGCGGCGAGCGACATGGCGAGCATGACAACGCGCTCGCAGCTCAGCTCGGCACAGTCGACGTATCGACAGCAGCAGCAGCGATGGCAAACGCAGCGTCACGCACAGCTCTACCTCACCGCCAATGGCTTCTGGCACCTGCTGTGCGACGCGGGACTCGCCGGCAGTGCGGTGCAGCAGCAGCAAGGACAACCTCAACAACAAGAGCGGCGCAGCAACCGCACGACACGCAACAACACCACGAGCAACAGTGGCAGTCCACGTCATCATCACAGCAGCAGCAATAGTGCGCTCGTGTGTGACGAAGTGAGTGGCATGGCAACGTTGCCGCGACCGACGGTGCTGGCGATTGTCGAACACGTCGTCTTCACCACCCTGCGGCCACGTCGCGACGTGACGGCGGCGGAGCAGCAGCATACGCGGCATGCCGCACAGCAGCAACAAGGCAGTGCAACGACGCCGCGTGCGGCACGCGATGATGTCTTTGCGCATGCACACAACAACAACAACAACAACAACAACAGTCGCGGCAGCACACCACGTCGTCGCACCGCCGTCGCCTCGGCGTCACCGGCGAGTGCTGCACCACTGCCACCGGTGCAGGTGGGCGCGGCACGACAGCTACCAAACTTTGCCCGTGCCGTGCTCGAGGACCGGCATGTTGATCTGCGCTACGATCGCGGCACGGTGTGCATGGACGCACTGCAGTTTGCCGAGGCCCTCATTCGCTGTGCGCACAGCTGGCAGTGCCTCAATCAGCAACGCGCTGCGGCAGCAGCGGCAGCAGCTACTACACGCTCAGACGGCAAGAGTGGCGGTGGTGGTCGTGTTGTCGTGTCTACACACGCAGACAACAACAACAACAACAATAGTAGCAGCAGCCGCAACAGCAGCGTGAGTGGACAAGGCAACACGGGATGGGACAACAACAAGGCAGCGGCAGCGACTGTTGTTGTTGCAGGTGCTGCTGGTGCCGGCACGAGCCCAACGCGCGGGTCACGCTACATGAGCAGCAGCGTGACGTCCGCCGTCGCGACGGCGCGGCAGGCGCAGCGCGCGAGCGTCGCCGCGGGCGATGGCGCGACTGCCGCGCCGTCGCGACTGACGTACGAGGCGTGTGTGCACGCCGACCCACTCAACTGCGAAGTGCTGGAGCACGTTATGGCCGAATGGCTGCTGCCGCGTGTGCTACTCGGGGCGCAGCTGCTGCTCGCGCCGTTTCGCCGTGCACTGCGCCGCGACGGCGTGCGGCGGCTGCTGACGCGGCATCAGGACGCGCTCTTTACCCTCTTCACGCGCTACACGCGACCGCGCGAGGCGGTCGGGCTGCGTGGCGTTCTCCCGCCGCCCTACACGACACACATGCGCAACAGCCACGCCAATGCGACGTCGTCGCAACAGAGGCAGTCACCACGCCGTGCCACACTGCGCCGCTCGCGCTCGCGCGAGGCGATGGCGTCCAGTAGCACCAACCCTTCGACAATGACCACCACAGGAGCAGCAGCAGCAACAACTGCAGTGGCGCGTCGTGGCAGCCACGCCGCGCGTGCACATCGCGGCAACACACTCGTCGGCAGTGCATCATCGAGCACCGCAGCAGGTGCTGCAGCTGCAGGTGCAGCAGGTGCAGCAGGTGGTGGTGCTGTTGTGCGTGACGTGGGCATTGTCGCGGTGCTGACGCTCGACGATGTGACGCGCATGGCGAAGGAGCTGTCGTGGCTGCAGCGGCCACGCATGACGCTGACGGCGTTGCAGCACTGCTACGACGCCGTCGTCGCCGACGCCGCACGCGAGGGCGCACTGCTGTTCTTCAGCGAGTATCTCGACCTGCTGTGCGCCCTCGCCTTCTTCTTTGACACCCACCCGCTCACCCCACTCGAGGACAAGCTGTCTGCGTTCTTGACGGCGCTCGTGCTGCCACACTGTCACAGCTAGCGAGTGCGCAGGAGCACGACATGGACGACGACGATGACGATGACAGGAGGACACGAACGAGATGCCATGTACACGTGCGTTGACGATGTAAACAAGCCAGTCGTGGTGCGAGTGTATACGCACCTGCATGTGTGTGCGTGTGCGTGTGTGCATACGATTACTGTTGTGGAAGACTATGCATGTACATGCGTGCGCGTGCCACGCAATACTACGTGCATGCATGCTGCTTGCACAATGTAGACACGGTGAACACACACACAGACACACACATGTCAGTCGTGACGCACGTTGACGGTGACGAGGTGGCGTCGTCGACGCTGCCTGAGGTGCTCGCGCGCGGCCCTGGTCTGCACACCTCTGTGCGCGTCGAGCTAACGAATGGTGCTGTGCTGGTCGGCCAGCTCGTCGAGATGGACGCGGCGACGATGAATATGCGGCTTGACGCGCTGACGCACACGGCTGTACGACGACGGCGTCCTCGTCGGCATCTTGACCGCAGTGGCGGCGACAACAATGCCAGTGACCGCGGCACCGTGTCACCACACGAGCGAGACGAAGACGAGGAAGAGGAGGAGAGCAAGCCGGTGGCATTGCGCTGCTTGCACAGCATCGTTGTGCGTGGTGCGTGTGTGCGGTATGTTGACTTTGTTGACAGCCACAACATAGACGACATTGTTGACGCGACGCGCAATGTGCGGCCGAGCGGTGCATGACGGCTGCACAGCCTGTGTGTGTACATTGTGTGGGTACAAGGCAGTATATGTGTGTGCGTGTGTACATCTTTTTGTGTGTGTCTATGTGAGCGTGTATGTGTTTGCATCGTGACTGTCTGCCCTTGTGCTTGTTGTATGTGTGTGTCTGTGTGTATGCAGTGGCGCTGCTGCGGGGGGCGCGCACACACATATACATATAGGTGTTGTATGTATGTATATTTACATACATATATACACACACACATACACACCTACCTACATACACATACACAGACACAGACACACTCACACCATGGGCTGCTATGGTACAAAGGAGCGGCCACAGCAGGTCGCTTATCAGCGCGACTTCCTCGGCGCCTGTTGGGACAGCCCCCGCGACGACGAGGCGGCGGTGTATGTGCGCAGTCGCTGGCTGGGCGTGTCGAAGCGTGTGATGCAGCTGTCGACGCGGCACCGCTGCTTTGTGGTGCGCGCCTATCGCGTCGAGGAGCGCACCGCGGCGACGGCTGCCGCCGCCGCCGCCGATCTGCTTGCACAACAACAGCAGCAGCAACATGCGTCACCACTGCGTGTGCGCACAGGCGACGGTGACCTGGTCGATGTACACAGCTTTGCCCTCGGCCCGCGTGCGGACATCGCACGCGGCCATGGCGCCACAACAGCCCTGCCCGCTGTCCTTGCAAGCAGCGACGACGTGGCGAGTAACAAGAGAGCGGCACATCACTCGCATCATCACGGTGGTGGTGGTGCGGGCATTGCAGCCCCACACGAGCACGCCAACCGTCTGCACCAGCAGCAGCAGCACAATCAGTACCGCAACAGCGGTGACGAGGACGATGTTGCGGCAGCGATGTCTGTGCAGTCGTGCTCCGCCGGCGAGCGACACGCTGGCGCGCGCAACACGGCACTCATGCTCGCCTCACCGCGCTACCTCGTCAGCAATGGACACTTGTCCGTTCATGGTAGTGTAGGCAGCATGTACGCACACAGCGCCGCCGCCGACGGCGCAGGAGGAGGCGCAGGCGCAGCAGTCGTGCGCAGCAATAGCGGTGGTGAGGCTGGCTTCCAGATTGCACACGCACACAACACACGCGGAGCGGCCGTCAACCTGGCGAGCACCACACGGCGACAAGAGGCGGCGCGACGCCGCGGATCACGCATGTGGGACTCGGCCCTACCTGCCGCCCTCGGTGCGGGTGGTGGTGGTGGTGCGGGTGGCGGTGGCGTCGACACACTGCAACGGCAGGTGCATGACACGACACTGATGGAGCGGCTGACGCACAACGCACACGTGTACCTGCGTGCCAATGGACTGTCCGTGCTGCAGGGCGTTGTCTTTCGCGCCGCCCCGGCACGGCGCCGCTACACACACTTGTCGCTCGTGCTCGACGCGGTGGCGCCGCAGGCGCGCACGGCACTGCTCGCGAGTGTGCGCAGCGCTGCCGCGGACGAGGCGCAGTGCGTCTGTGCCGACTATCAGCAACAGCTGCGCGCGGCATGCGGCGCACAAGAGCAACAAGAGCAGATGCCAGCGTGTGCGCGCGCGCCGCCCTTGTCGTCGTACTTTTACGGCATCGAAGAGCGCGACGTGGACACGATGACGGCGACGTCGCCGCCGGTGGTGGTCGGCAGCGTGTCGGCGCTGGAGCTGCTCTGCTTGCCGCTGAACGCCGAGGTCTGCCTGGGCGGATGGCTGTACGTCAGCCTCGAGGACGAGCAGGCTCGATTGCAGCACATGCTCGAGTCCTTTGTCGACTGCTGCGCACGCGTCGCGAGGTGTCGTCGTCATCGCTGCTGCAACAACAACAACAACAGCGATGACAGCAGTAACAGTAGCAGCAGTGACGACGACAATGATCCGCTGTCGCCACCGCGGCACGGACAGCAGCTGCCCGTCGACGACACGCTGCCCTTCGCGACATCTGCACACAACAACAACAGCAGTAGCAGCAGCAGCAGCAGCAGCAGCGATGGCGATGAGCGTGCTCGACGACAATGTACAGGCGATGGCGGTGCGGTGCACTGCGGCTGTCGACGCGCGCGACAACGTCTGCGCGAGGGCGTGTGGCTGCCCAATGGCTACGTTGTGGTTGCACTGCCCATGTACGAGTGTGCGATTGTGCCGACGGCGTTTCATCGCGAGGTGCAGAGCAGCAAGCCGGTGTCGCTGAACGTGGCGAGCAGCGCGTCGCGTCGTGTTTTTGGTGTAGGCTGCGTGACGGCGGTGCGGTATGGCGGCGTCGTTGTGCTCGAGTGTCGTGATCGCATGACGCACGCCGACCTGCCGTGGCTGACCTACCTGGCCTCGCTGCGCAATGCGAAGTATCGCGTGAGTGTGCACAGACAAGGCAGTCATGCGGGTGACAGCAGCAGCAGCAGCAGTAGTGACGGCAGCAGCAGTAGTAGCAGTAGTCGTCACACACGCATGCGACGCACGCGCACACCTGTGCGTACGGGCAACGACAACAACAACACGGGCCTCGATGACGGCTTCTGCGTGTATGTTGACTCGTCACCGCCGCCACCACCACATTGTCTGCGCACACTGCAGCACAGCATTGTGCACGAGCTGACGCACTGCGGCTTCTACGTTGTCGTTGCGCGCACCACACGACGCACCGACACGGCCGCACGTTGTTTGTACAACAACGACACAACAAGGGCGGCGAGAAGGAACAACAGCAGCAGCAACAGCAACGAGAAGGACGACGATGGCGACGGGGACGACAGCGGCGACGATGACGCGCAGGCGTCCTTCTTTGTCCATCACCCACCCCCTGCCGGGGTGCAGGTGCGTGCGGTGTACAGACAGCTGGGCGGTGTCAAGTGCATGGACGTGTCGCGGCTGCGCTACGGCTGCGAGGCGAGCTACGTCGCTCAGTGTCTGCGCTTGTGGTTGTACAGTCTGCTGCAGTGGCCAATCAAGGCGCGTCCGCTGTCGATCTTTCTGCAGCGCTACGAGGGCCTGGCGAATGCGCTGCTGCAGTGCAGCATGAAGCCGTTCATCCTTGGCAGCAACTACGCTACACTGTCCGCGGGCACAGCACCAGGGCCCGCACAACCGCCGGTGACGAATGCGACACTGGCCAACTCGTTCCATCACGTCGACAGCGTCTACGCGGACGGTGGGCGGCACAACAACAACAACAACAATAGCTTCACCACACGACGCGGCGACGACGCTGTGAGTGTTGACAGCAGTCATGGTGCTGTTGCAGGAGCAGCAGCACAGCAGCAGCAACAGCAACAGCAACAGCGCGCCACACTGGGCAATAGCTTCGCGTCACCGTACCTGTCACTCGGCCACGGCCACGAGCCACACAATGGCAGTGTGCACAATGGCAGCGTACACAATGACAGTCCACGTCACAACAACAACAACAATAGCTATGCGTCTGCTGCTGCGACGGCTGCTGCTGCTGCGGCTGCGGCTGCGGCGCCGAGTGTGGCAAGCGTGGTCAACAACAACAGCTTCGACATGGCAACGCTGTCGCGCAACCGGGCAGCGGCGCAGGCGGCGGCGGCGACGGTGCTGCCCCTCGCACCCGTTGCTGTCGCCTACGCATTCAGCACATACTACACCGGTCCACTGCAGCCTCGCGTGCGGGCGGTG
This sequence comes from Trypanosomatidae sp. Fi-14, assembly GCA_023091115.2. NCBI lineage: Eukaryota > Euglenozoa > Kinetoplastea > Trypanosomatida > Trypanosomatidae > Trypanosomatidae sp. Fi-14. Next base: position 23,479 of record JAKVQF020000934.1, on the reverse strand, counting down.
CTGTCGCCCGAGGTAGAGCGGCTGCTGAGGCGTGCGCGTGGTGCGTGTACGCGCAGAGGCCGAGGCCACAAGAGACGCGACAATGACGACGGCAGCACCGACGACGACGATGATGATGACGGCAGCAGTATGTCGCTGACGAGCAAAGCGACACAGCATAGTCATACACTGACAAGTGTGGCCGCGGGCGTTGTCCATCACAGCAGCAACGAGGACGACGAGGATGGTGGCAGCAGCAGAAGACGTTATTGTCATCGTCACGTGACAGACAACAGTGCGGCAACGACGGTGGCGCGTGCGACGGACGTTGTTGTTAGCGGTGGTGGAGGTGGTAGTAATGGCAATTGCAGCGCTGTGTCGGTGTCGACGCCGCGGCCGCTCAGTGCAGGCAAAGACAACAACAACAATAGGACGCAACAGCAGCAGCAGCAGCCCATGGTGATGGCGACGACGGCGGGTGGGGCGGCGGCGTTGGCGTTGGCGTTGCTGCGGCAGCGCACACTGACGGCCGGCGCACTGCGGGAGGTGTTGTTGCGCGCACATCAGCCACAGCCGCAACCGCAGCCGCCGCTGTCGTCTACTCGCGCGACAGCGGCAATGACGATGACGACGCCAGCGCCACCGCCGACGACGTCACCCTCGTCGCTGCTGCTGCTCGCCAACAATGCAGCACCCGCAGCCCCGAGCACAACGCAGTCGTCGTCGCTGCCGTCCTCATCTCCGCACGGGTCACCGACGAGTGCGACGGCGGCGACGACGATGCTGCTGACGCGGGCCGCGCCGTCGGTCAACGCCGACACGACGCGCGGTGTGGTGCCGCTGCTGCATCGCGCAACGAGCGCCGCCGCCTTTGCAACAGACCTGACACGCACGACGAGTGTGGCAGACGTGGCGGCAGCCACGGCAGCAGCAGCAGCAGCAGATGGTAGTGTGCTGCATGACGTGACAGGTGATGAGGCGCAGCGCGGGGCGGCGGGGTGGCCGTACAACACGGGCAGCAAAGAACACACACGCTACCATCGTCATCACTACGCACACGACGTGCCACTGAACAGTGCGTGCTGCAGCAGCGACGACGAGGCCGCTGTGGATGACGCGGTGCAGCAGTACCATGGCGGCACGAGCAACAACAACAACAACAACATGACCGGTGCTGCTGTTGCACAAGGCCCAGACACGGACAGCGCGGCTGCGCAGCCAAGTAGTGGCAACGCTGCTGCTGCTGCTGCCGCCAACGCCAACAACAACAACACTGTCACTGCTGTCACCACGACCACCACTGCCACCACCGCCACCAACAACACAACGAGCAGCCACACAATGACGGCCGCGGTGAGCAGTGAGAGGGCCGAGTGGGTGCACGCGAGCGCGGTCGACCTGTGCAGCTTGCTGCCGCGTCGTCGCGGCAACGGCTACGCTGATGCGGCGATGGGCGTACGCGCAGCGGCGGCGGCTGTGACTGCCAACTCACCACACTCGCGTGCCATGTCGCCGTCCACCTCACACGGCAATCTCTACGCACTCGCCGCGCAAACGAACGACGCCGCCGCACTCACATCCACAGCAGCACCAGCACAACAACAAGCAGCAATGCTCGCTGCTGCGGCTGCTGCTGCCCTGTCGCCGACGAATGCGATGCTGTCACAGCAGCCGCAGCAGCCGTTGCCGCTGACCGCCACCGACGAGTGGCTCGCCGCCGACCGCGAAGTGCGCGCACTGAAGGACGAGCTCGACGAGCTGCGCTTCCTCGTCAGCAACGCCCGCACGTCGTGGCGTCGCCTCGATGCACAGCTGCGCCACACTGGCGCGCTGCTGCTGCCGCACACCCGCGTCGAGCAGCTGCCGCTGCTGACGCTGTTCCTGACGACGCTGCGGCAGTTCCCTGATGACGTGCCGGTGAAGGAGCTGAACGCGGACTGGCTGCCAATGCTGCTCGCACTCATTACCGTGTCGCGTGCGCACTACGTGTGCCGCGACGACGCCGATGACAACGAGGATGACGAGGACGAGGACGAGGACGTTTGCGCCGTCTGCCGCCGAGCTGCGTGTGCGCCGGCGATGCGGCTGTGTGCAGCCTGTCACAGACACGACGCCCACGCGCAGAGCAGTGGCACGAGCAGTGACGCGACGGCGGCGGCGGTCAAGACGCTCATGGTACGCACACTACTGCCGCCGTCATCGCGGCGACGTCACCAACAGCAGCAGCAGCCCTTGTTATTGTTGTCATCACCGTCGTCCTCGTCCTCCTCGTCAGCCACAAACGCACTCGCTGTGCGTGACGTTGCCGCGCGCGTGTTCGCGGACTGCGCCTATGCACATTACTTTGGCAGTGCCGACGTCCTCGACGCCGATCGCTGCCGTGACGCGTACAACGCCGGCCTCACGGCGTACACCTTTGCACACCCGTCCGCGCCACTGCCGCCACCGTCGGTGCTGCACGAGCTGACGATCGCCACGCCGCCGCTTCGCTGCGGTGCGGCTGACGTGGCGTGGGCCTTTGCCTCGCCAACGTCACCGCACGCCGCCGCCGCCGCCGCCGCCGCCTCGCCAACGACCGCGCTCGACGCGCTGCAGGCGACGCCGCTGTCGTTCGCGAGCGTGCCGACGATGACGACGCCGACGGCGGCCGAGCAGCCACGGCTGTCGTCGCCGTGTGACGCCATCGAGGACAGTCTGTCCTATCGCTTCACGGGCGGCTCATTGGGGGTGTTGGCGGGTGTGTTTTTTGTGTACGGCGACGAGCTGCTGCGACGCTTGCGTGACGCCACCTCGCCGCCGTCGCCGTCGACGCCGAGCGCGGCCACCTCGCCGCGCACACCCACACGTCGTGACAATGGTGAGGAGGACGATTACAACAACAACAGTGCGACGACGGCGCGGGGCGGACGACGTGTACGGAGCGTCACGGCAGCACTCGCACGCGGGCACAATGTGTTTCTGCGGCGGCTGTACGTGTGGGGCGCCACACAGGGCGGTGGCCACGCCCCACCACACGTTGCGCGCGACGCGGCCGTGGCGTGTGCGCCGTACGGCGCCGTCGACATGAACCGCTACCCCGAGCTCACCGGTGGGGCACACGTTGGCCGCCGTGTGGTGACGCTCTTCCGGCGTCGTCTGCGACTGCGCGCGACGGGCGACGTCGCCGCGGTCGCCTTCGCGCGCTGTGCGGGTGTGCCCTTTCGTGCGGCGGAGGTGTTCGCGCTGTACGACGGCATTGCGTACTATCTGCACTGTCATGCACGTGTAGCCGCTGCCGTCAGGCGCAACAACAACAACAATACGCATGCTGGCACGCACACAGCACAGCAGCAGCAGCAGCCGCTCGTCGACCGCTTCGAGCTGTGCGTGACGAGTGACTACTACTACAAACAGAAGCAGGTGCGCTACCATCAGCGTCGTCACCTCACCGCCAACACAGCAACGATGACGACAGCAGCAGGAACAGCAGCACATGACACACACACCACATCGCAAAAGCAAACGACAACGACAGCAGCAGCGGCAGCACTGCGTCGTCTGCGTCATGGTCGCCACCCTCTTCGCCACCGTCATGGCCGTGACAGCGCCACAGCAGACGACACGACAAGGGCAGTGCCCGTTGTTCGTGGCAACCACGCGCACACACGCTATGGCAAGGAGCTGCCGGTGAACGAGGCCGAGGCGCCGTACTGCGGCGGTGAGGAGACGCGGCAGCGGTGGTCGCACAAGGAGTCGCGCAAGCTCTACCGCTTTCTGCACGAGTGTCTGCAGCGCTGGCGTGCGCGACACGCCGGCAACGCACACGCGCACCGCATCTCGGTCGTGTTGCTGTGATGTACGTACGTACGTATGTGTGTGTGTGTGTGTCTATATATTACGTGCGTCGACAAGAGCGACAAGCTCTGCCGCACCGTGTCCACGTTATACAGCGAAGCCTTGTAAGCCGCAACGTGTTGCTTATACATATTTGTATGCTTGCGTGTATGTGTGTGTGTGTGTGTGCGTGTAGTCAGACAAGTGTGCCTGTGTGTACACAAACACATACACACACTTGTGCACGTGTGCATGGTGCCTGCTTGTGTTGTCGCTCTGCCACACACACATACATACACAGCTACGTAACGTTACAATTTACTCGTTGCACACACGCACAGACAGACAGACGCGCAGACGTACACATGTTGCGCAGTCGCGCGCGTCTGCTGCATGTGGTGCCCGTCGTCACCGCACACGGCAGTGACAGGGAGTACAGCAACAACAGCTGCAGTAGCACAGTGCACGATGTTGCGTGCGTACGCGCCTCGCTGCGGCGTCGCGGTGGTGGCGACGGCAGCAGCAGCTTGCTCGTGTCTGCGCTTGCCACGTCGTCGTCGTTGTCGCGCGGCGCGCTCGTGGAGCAGCGGCGCTACTCACTCAAGTACACACGCAAGCCACAGCACAATGAGATGCGGCAGCCCGACTACATACACGACAAACGTCACGGCCTCTTCGAGTACGAGTGCTACGCGCGTCGCCGCAACGTGTCCTACAAGCACGTGCCACGGCAGTATCGCGTGCACATGAACCTGTGGGAGACGGACACGGACGCGAGCAACAACCGCTTCTTCCGCAACTACCTCGGCATGCAGCGCGAAGTGCACACCCTGCTCGGTCGCCCGCACGCCTTCGAGGCGGCAGACATCACGGGCCGACAAGGCGACACGGCCTATGAGCTGCAGACGGACATGCGCTACAAGGGCGCGGCGCGGCCGGCGATCACAAACTTGCACTATGAGCCCGCATGGAACACGACACTCTACCGCTGCGGCGCACACGGCAGTGAACTGAACAAGCCGGGGAGCGCGCTCGTCGCCGCCGTGCTCGGGCCCGAGCTGCTGCGCGTGCGCGATGTGAAGAGCGTCGAGCACTGTCGGGCGTGGTACGAGCGGCTGCTCTACCTGGTCAAGCTGCACTATGACGCCGTCGGCGACATTGGCCCGTACACGTCACGGCACACGCAGCACGTCCACACCTTCTTCGTCGCCTTTCACGACGCGCTGAGCAGCTTTGACTTCCAGGACAGCTACCTGTGTGCGCACTTGCACGAGGTGTGTCCGCACGAGCTGCGCGACGTGTTCGGCGTCTTTCTCGAGATGGAGGCCAACTACGTCAACGAGGACTACTGCCCGCGCTGCAGCTTGCCGTACGCGACGACGCGCTTCTGCGGCGAGGGCGACACCAACACCCCCTTCCGCGTCCACCGCGGCCGCTGGGCGCCACATCAGCAGTGGGGCAAGGAGTGGTATGACGTGGTGGCGCGGCGTGCCGAGGCGCTGTGGCGGCGCGCGACCGAGGACCCGTACTTTGGCACAGCGACGCACACGCAGCGGCAGGCCGAGGCACTGCTGCGGGTGTACGTCAAGACGCGACAGCGTGCCAAGGCGATTGACTTTGTGCACGAGCTGCGCGGCTCGCGCGAGGGGTTGCTTGGGCAGGTGGTCCTCACGCCAGCGATGCAGGCCGAGCTCGACACGCTGCTCGACACGACGCCGCACCCGCACATGCTGACGAACGCCTTCACGCTGGACAGCCGCGCGGCCGTGTACACGGGCGACGCCCACGCCGTCCCGCACTCGCCGCTGCAGCTGCGCATCGACCTCGAGCTCGCGAAGCTGCGACGGCAGCAGCGCGAGGAGGGCGTTGTGCGGGTGCCGCCGGCGGGGTGGCAGATTGACACGCACGCGGTGGTGCCGTACAAGCTTGACGCGCAGCGGCGGGTGTGCAACTGGCGCGAGGTCAAGACAGGCATCGAGCGAAGCTTTCTCAGCACCGGTCTGCCGCGCAGTGCGTACCGCAGTGAGGAGCTGCGTGAGATGGCGTTTTTGCGGCGACACATGTCGACGCGCGCGGCGCGACGTGCCGCGCTCGAGGCGGAGCGACAGCGCGACGAGGCCGCTGCACAGGCAAAGATGACAGCAACAGCAGCAACAGCAGCGACTGCGTCGTCTGCAGACTACCGCTACGTTGTCTTTCCGGATCGACACTGGTGGCGTGTGTTTGACGCGACGCCGTCAATGTTGCAGCGTGACTATGGTGTTGCAGGGGGCAGTGGTGCGCTCTTCTACGCCGTCGCGCGCGTCTTTGCTGACCCGGCGGCGGTGCCGTACACGGACGCGGTGCACAAGACGGCGCTCGTGCTCGACACAACGGCCGCGGCGTGTCGTGTCTATGGCGACTATGTCAGCGGCGACGTGCTGCGCATCCGCGTCAGCGACGCGAGCGCGGTCGCATCGGCAAGCAAGGACAGCAACAGTAGCAGCACTGGCAGTGAGGCGGCGACGATGCTGTTGCCACCACATGGTATGCACGAGGTTGTTGTTGCGGGTGTCGACGTGCACGTCGCACAGAGTGCGCGTGCACTCTATGCGATGTACACGGACCCCGCCCTGCATGCGCAGTATGGCCTGCTGCGCCTCGGCGTCGACTGTGACGAGATTGTCGCGCGCTTTGCGCCCGAGACGCTGCCTGAGCGCGAGGGCGCGGTGCCGCTCACCGCCCTCGACGCCGCGCGCACGGCCAAGGAGGAGGTGCTCGGGCAGGTGGTGGGCGTACGGCATGGCGTGCTGTATGTGCAGTGGCAGCTGCTGCCGGGCGGTGGTGGCGCTGGCCCGCTCGACCGCGGCGTGGCCGTGCCGGTGGGCACGCCGGCGATGGTGCACAGCTACTACACGTTGCGCAAAGACGCCCCGCTGCTCATCACGAACAACAGCAGCAACAGCAACAACACAAGCAGCGTGCCGACGACGCACGCAGTCGACGGGCATGGTAAGACGGCGGCAACAGCGGCGGCGGTGGCGGTGCAGTCGCCGCCGCTGACGGAGCCGCCGTCGTGGCACACGCCGTTTCGCAACGACGCCGCCGAGGAGCGCCTGCGCGAGCTCGAGACGGCGCCGCTGTCGCGCGAGTCCTGGGCCTCGCTGATCAAGGGCAAGTACACACCAAAAAAGGCGCGCTACGGCTACGCGCAGCACAACACGAATGACGACTTTGCCACGAAGGAGTACACAGACCGCCTGCTCGCGCGTCAATACTTTCACAATGCGCAGGCGTTCGAGGTGCTGCCCGAGCGCCGCGAGCGCGCCGCGTCGTTTGCCGGCCGCTGGGCCTATCAGCGCACGTGCGGCGTGCCGACGGTCGACCGCAACGAGCTCGAGCGTGGCTGGGCCGTCAGTGACGTGATGAGCGATGCGGAGATGAACGCGGTGGAGCAGGCGCTGCGCGACATTAGCGGACGACGGCCAGGCAACTACTACAAGCGCCCACAGGAGGTCGCCGGGCTGCAGCTGAACGAGTCGTGGTGGCGTAGCGTCGGGATGGGCTGGCAGCAGCACAATCGCGAGCAGGCCGCCCTGCACAATGAGACGGAGCGTGCGCTGGTCGACCCGACGCGGCTGATGTTTGGCGGTACACTGCCGCCGTTTGCGACGTCGTACGGCATTGCCGAGCGTGTGCGCGGCGTGGTGGCGGACTACAGCCGCGGCTTTGGCTTGCACACCGCACACGGCCACAGCCCACACGCCGACAGCGCGGCGACGAGTGCGTCGTCCGCGCTCGCTGCGGTGGTGGCGCAGCGCGAGCGCGGCCTCGGCTTTGGCAACGCGCTGGTGCGTTTGTTTGACGAGAAGCTCGCTGGCCAGGACGAGCACACGTGGGCGCTCGAGCAGAGCGTGCAGCACGGCTGTGATGTGCGGCACGTGCTCTTGTCGCTGCACGAGTGGCGCGAGCGCGGCCGCGCGCCGTCGCTGCTGTTGTCGCGCCTCCTCGCAAGCTACCTGCGCGAGGAGGTGGCGGCGTACAATGATGGCGTGCCGGCGGGTGTGCCACGCCTCGAGGTGCTGCCCTCGACCACGTCCAGTGTCAACAGTAGCAGCGATGGTAGCAGTAGTAGTAGCGGTGGTGGTACTGCGAGTAGCAGTCGCGCACAAGCGATCATGTCGTCGCCTGTACGTGACGGTGGTGGTTGTACAAGCACGGCGACACACCACGAGGGAGTGCTGAGCAATGGCCATGGCAGCGTCTGGTACGACGTTGACAAGCTCGAGTACGCGTATGACTATGCGAAGAAGTACAGCAACAAGAGCAGCGAGGACGAGCCATACATTGTCACTCTTGTGCGCAACGCACAACTCGCCACACAGAGCGGTGGCGGTGGCGGTGGTGGCAGTGGTGGCGCCGACGTGTTGGCGCAGCAGTACGCGCAGCAGGCGGTCGTCAACATGCTGCAGATGGAGCTCATACGTATTGTCGGCAAAGGCATACCACCCGCGGTGATTGCGCAGCGCAGTGCGCAGCTGCAGCGCGGCTATGCGCGGCACAGCGGCCTCGTCGCGACGTATGTGCGGGCAAGCGAGCTGACACAGCTGCTGCGACGCCTGCGTGTGACGGCCGAGGACGTGGCGGCGGTGACGCGCGGACTGGCCAACTGCCCCGAGCAGGAGCCGATGAGCGATGGCGACTTTATTGTGCCCGTGTCACTGCTGCTGTCGTGGACAGGGCCGCACAGCGGAAGCAACAGCAGCAGTAGCAGCAGCAGCAACGGTGGTGGTGGTGGCAACAGCAGCGATGCGGGTGGTCGACGCGCACGCGAACGTGGTGGTCGCACCACGTCAGGCAGCGGCGGCGGCGGCAGCAGCAATGCGCTGACGCAGTTGCTGCACGGCGCGAGCGCGGCGCGGCGTGGTGGCGGTGTCGGTGACGCCGACAAGATGGTCGTCCACGTGCTCGACGAGCTCGCCGTGTGCGACGATGGCCTCGCCATGGATATTGCGTATACGATACGTGAGAATAAGCACAATGCAGTGCTGCAACGCGAGTTCGCGAGCGCCTTTTTGCCGGTCTTTGCGCACGACGAGGCGCGTGTGGCGCAGCTGTACGACGAGTACTGCGAGGGCAAATATGTGCCCAATGTCACGGTCGCCATTGACGCCTTTGTCGCCTTCCTCGCCCGCGTCACGGGCGCAACAACGACGACGTCACCGACGGCGGCGGCAGCGGCGGTGGTGCCCTACTTTGAGCTCGACACGACGAGTCGCCACGCCGGGCAGTACACACAGCTGCAGCTGCTGCCGCCCGAGGTTGGCCCGTTTCACTACGACAACACCCTCATCGAGACGATGGCGACGACGCGGCTGTTTCGCACGTACGGCATCCTCGCCGGGCCGACGCGGGTGCCCGCGAGCGGCCTCATTGCCGCCGCGAGCAGGTCGCTCTGCTACTTTGCCCATCGCAAAGACGAGGTGGTGTATGTGACGGTCGAGCACGACCACGGCCTCGCCGCGGCGCTGGCGCGCTCGCCGCACTATGCACACATACGCAACCACAAGGAGCTGCGCCTGCTGCTCTCCTCGCCCTCGGGCGCCGGCCTCGTCGCGACGTTCAACCGCTACCTCTACCGCGTCGCGCCGATGCTCAGCTTCTTTCAGGGCATCCTCGCGCACTACAACAACCAGCGCAGCAGCAGCAGCGTGCACGCGCGACGGCAGAGCGCCGACCACGCCAACCGCACCCTCGCCCGCGTGCTCGACGCCGAGGCGTCGGTGACGATTGAGCAAAACTTCCGCCGCAACGCCGAGCGCTACTGGCGCAACCTGCTGGAGGGACGCAGTGTCGAGGAGATGTCGCTGCTGCACGCGCCGGCGAGCAGCAGCAGCAGCAGCAGCAGCCCTGGTGGCAGTAGTGGACGCGGTGTACGTGCTAGCCACGCGACGGCCGCAGCCGCGTCGCGTACGCAGCCGACGTCCTCGTCGCGCAGTGACGACAAGGATGACGAGGGCAGTAGTGCTGGCGCAAGCAGCGGCGACGGTGGGGCTGCTACTGCTGCTGGTGACAGTCGTGCGCACGAGCAACCTCGTAGTCGTGGTGGTGGTGCGACACGCGCAGCGGCAGTCGCCGCCACGGCGTCACGCAGCATGAATGAGCTGCTGCAGAAGCTGAAGAGTGCAACGGACAACAAGAGCAGCGGCAGTAACAGTGGTGGTGGTGGTGGCAAGGGCAGTAGCAGCGGTAGTAGAGGAGGTAGCAGGTCGTCGAGCAACACGACGCGCAACGCGACGGGTGCGCGTCGCGGCGCTGGCGGCAGCAACAGCAGCACGCGCACGACAAGCAGCGGTAGTGCGTCGCCGTCACGCAAGCAGTCGTAGTCGCGGTGCACATGTGCGGCAAAGGTACACACATGAGTAGCGTACACACACACACACACACACACACACACACACACACACGCTGTGTATGTGCGTGCATGTGTTTGCGCCATGTTGTTCTTGCTTTGCTTGCCTTGTTAGCGTCCGCACATTGTGCGCGGTGGCGTGGTTACCACAACACGATCACCTGCACACACACACACACACACACATTAGCTCCTTCCTTCTCTATCTATCTCTCTCTCTCTCTCTGTTCCTTTCTCGCAGTTGTCAGAGGCTTTGCACTGTTTTGTGCGCACTGCGTCCGTCTGCCTCTCTGTCTGTGTTCGTCGGTGAGTGTGCGTTGTTCTTTGTTGTTTTTTCGCTGTTGCCGTGGCGACTGCAGTCGTATGCATTGTCGTCATGGTCGGCATGCACGCAAATGTGCACAGCGCAGCAAGCTTGTCGTGGCCTGCGCTACAAGAGTATCTGACTATGGCCTATGAGACGCTGCAGCATGCGCAGCAACACGACAGTCATGTCGAGCAGACGACACGATGTCATGACGCAGCGCAGCCGCCACACACGTTGCGCACACGCATGCAGTGGTATACGTGCGTGTACAATGCATGCAGTGGCGACCCGACACGTTCACGTGCCCTGTACGCGCGCCTGACCTCGACGCTTGTCGACCTGGCCGAGCAGTGTGTGCTCTACCCGTTGCTGCAGCGCTACGAGCGCGTGTGTGCTCGTCACGACGACGACGACGACACCGCCGCGAACGCGACGACGCATACTGCGCAACACATTCGTCTCGTCACGTGCGACGACGACGACGACGACGACGCAGGCCAGGACGGCGGCGTGTTGTGCGACGTGGGCGCACACATGGTCGCCGGCGATGACGGCAGTCATCGTCACAGCACACACGACACGTCGCACACACACGCACACACAGGCGACGTGCACTCGGCGACGGCGCTGTCGCCTTCGCCGAGTGCAGTGCAACACGACGAGCAGCACGACGTGGCGCGACGCTACGATGTGCTCGTGTCGTTTGTGCGCTCGTGTGTGGCCTTCTGCCTCTTTCGTCGCACCGTCGTGTCGTGCTTTTGCTACCTCGACCAGCACTACACACGTCGCTGCGGCGTTGACACGGTGACGATGCTGTGTGCGAAGTTATTCTACCTTGTCGTGTACACGCCTTTGCGCGAGCTGCTGACGCGCGAGCTGCTCTGCCTGCTACACGACACACGCGACGCGTACGAGGCCGCTGCAACTTCTGCTGCTGCTGCTGTTACCACCACGGACGCACATGGCAGCGACGGCGATGACGCCGCAGCGGCCGCGACGCGTGCGCAGACGTGTGCGCAGCTGCTGTACGACGTGCTGAGCAACATACACGAGCTCTTGTCTGCGGTGAAGACAACACCGTCGTACACACTGACCGACACGACGACAGCAGCAACAACAGCAACAGCAACAACACGAACAACAACAGCAACGATGGCGGCGGTAGCAGCGCCAGGTCGACACGCGTCGCCGTCGCTCGCACACGCGCGCTGCAACAGTGATGACATGGACGCGTCGCACAACAACAACAACAGCCGAAGCAGTAGCAGCAGGAGCAGTGGTGGTGGTGGTGACAGCAAGACGGTCAGTCGCGCGTCACGTGCGCAACAAACATCGTTGACCGCGTCACCTGACGACGCGCACGCACTGCCTGCACGCAGCTGCTCGTACACACACAGCAGCGACAGCGACGGCAACAGCAACAGTCGCACAGCAGCCGCAGCGGCAGCAAGCATGACGCGACGAACACGTGTGCGCGTCGATGTACGCGCCACGGCACAGCTGCGGGCGCGGCTGCGCGATGACGTTGTCGCGCCCTTGCTGAACACACACGCGCAGCGCTACATTGAGCGATGCGTACGTGCGAGCACGAGCAGTGGCGCCGGTCGCATGACCACCTCACACGGTCACGTTGGCACGACGACGACGACAGCAACAACAACGGCGGCGCACCTCGTCGGCAACAACAACAACAACAACAGCAACAGCAGCAACAGCAGCACTGGGCAGAATGAGCTGGTCGCAAGCCTCGTCACAGACGTGCGGCCATCGCTCACTGAGCTCGTGTTGTGCGACTATGGCAATGCCTATGTGGCGGCGACGACGGCGTACTACCGTCACGCCTGTCGCGTGCGCTTGTCGTCCTTGCAGGGGCGACGAGGGTACTGGGCGTGGGTGTGCAGTGTGCTGCTGCGTGAGCACGCCATGTTGTGTGGTGCGCGCGAGAACAACGGCAGCAGTGCGGACGAGGCGAGAACACAACAACAGCAGCAGCAGCAACAGAAGACGCCCTCGTCACACACTGTGTTGTGGCAAAGAGTGCGTGACGCGCTGCTGCGTGTGCTGCTGAGTGATGTACATCGCCGGCTGCTGCTCGACGACGCGTGCGGACTGCGTGTGTTGCTCGACGCGTGGTATGGCAACGGCGACGACGACGATGCGACGCTGCTTGCTGCCGCCGTGGCGCAAGCACAAGTGACGGCTATCACTGTCACAGCAGACACGTCAACAACGACGTCAACAACAACAGCAACAACATCAACAACAGCAATGAACAGCAGCAGCGTGCACACACGCCGCGCACTGGCTGAGGTGGCGATGCACAACATGTACGTGATGCTCGCCGCGACGCACGAGGAGGCGGCGGTGCTGCTCATGGCTGCGCTGGTTGCGAGCAAGGTGCTGCACAGTGCGGCAGACGCGCTCTTCGCTTACGTACAACAACAACAACAACAACAACAACAACAACGAGCGGCGCAGCAGCCGACCACAACGACGTGCACGTCACACGTGTCCACTGACGGCGCATCGGTGCTGCTGGCGACACGACTGCTGCACTTGTCTGTCTGCTTCAGCAGTCTTGTGCAGACGCACATGGCACACGACACGCTGCTGACGAGCGCCGTCGGCGATGCGCTGTGCGAGGTGGTCAACAGCGCACGGTGGTGCAGCAGAGCAGCAGTGGCAGCAACAACAACGGCGACAGAGGCAGTGGTGACGTCGTTGCGTGACACGAACGTGTTCGCGTCGTTGTCATCGTCATCGTCGCTACCGAGTGTGCTACTCAGTCACGACGCTGGTGCGCGTGCCATGGCACCACTGTACGCCGTCGCGCGTGCTGCAGCTGCCGCTGCTGTCACTGCACAACGTACACAGCAGCAGCAGCATGGCCGCCGTCGTGGCAACGGATCACACGATGACAACAACAGCAACGTCAACAGCAGCACATCGTCGTCGTATGCGCTGCCCCTACCGCTCCCATCGCTCGGACGCACACTGCTTGACTGGTGTGACGACTATGCCATGCACGCACAGCCGCCGCCGCCGCGTCATCGTGCAAGCAGCGATGACAGCAACAACAGCAACAGCAGCAAGAGCACCGTGCGTGGCGCAGGCGACGACCAGGACGACGATGTGGTGGTGCTGCTGGCGCATGTGGCACGTCTCGTCGGCTACCTCGACGACGCCCCCGCGTTCGTTGACGCCTATCAGCAGCGACTGTCGCGCCGATTGCTGTCGTTGCTGTCATTGCTGCTCTCCTCGCCGTCGTCGTTGCCGTCGTTGCGACAGCGTCATCGTGTCTGTCATCTCGCCAGCGCCGATGCGGCAGCGTGCGACACGCTGCACGAGGACGAAGACAACAGCAGCAGCAACAACAATAGGAGTAGCAGAGGCAGCGACGATGACATTGTCATGTACGTGCGCGAGCGTCTGCGTGTCGAGCGTGCACTCGTGCGTGAGCTGCGTAGTTGCATGCCACTGTCGAACATTGTGTACCGCATGCACGTCATGCTGCGTGACGTGCACACGTGCGCCATGCACGTAGGCCGTCACAAGACAACAACGGTAGCGATGGCAACAACAACGATGACAACGGCGCCGGCGCGTGTGACGTGTACGTCTTTGCGTGTGTGCATGTTGACGGCAGCACACTGGCCCGCATCGCTTGTCGCGTGTGCGTCATCGTTGTCGCCTGTGTTTACGTCTGCAACAACAACAACAACAGCAGGCACAGCAGCTGCTGCGTCTGTGGACGCGTCGCTGTTGCTGCCACATACACTTCTGCAGTCGTCGTGGCAGGCTGCCGTCGCTCGCTTTGTGCAGCACGACGTGCGTACACATGGACAACGCAACGTACAGTGGCTGCATGCGTACACCACCGTCACACTGCGCTACCACCGTCGTCGTCGTCGGCAGCAGCACAGCGACGCCGTGTACGGCAGCAGCGACACGGCTGATGCGGCTGCTGTTGCAACATCATCGTGTGAGGATGTTGCCGTCGACATTGTCGCCAACACGACGCAAGCGGCGGTGTTGCTCACACTCGACGATGACGATTGTGTGGTGCGCGTTGATGACGACACGAGCAGCCATCGCCGTGCAGCAGCCGCAGCGACCGTCGCACACACGACGACAGCAACAGTCAGCAGCAGCAGCAGCAGCAGCGCTGCGGATGACGAGAGCACGCGCGGTGCTGTGCGTACGATGACGGGTGAGGCGCTGGCGCGACGACTACGCATTCCTTTTGCACAGCTACGGCCGCACTTGTGTGCTCTTGTGCAGTCGGCACCACAAGCACAGCCGCCACGACGACCACAACACGAGCGACCGCATGTGTTGTGCGACGACGGCGACGGCGACGGCAGCAGCAGCAGCACCACGGACGCGGTGTGCACGCCGCTGCTCGTTGTTGTGCGCAACGGTGCTGTTGTCAATGTTGCTGGCAATGTGCAGAGGCTGTGCAGCCATGATGCGTTTGCACTGCGCAGCTCGACGACGACAACGACCGCAGGCACAGGGCAACATCAGCAGCCACCACAAGAACGTGTGACAGTCGTCAATGTGGCCTATGCACGCCTGTACGACGACGACAGCGCTGTCGATGATGGTGGCAGCGGTGATGGCGGTGGTGGTGCGGACGACGTGGACGCTGCCGCGACACGGTGTGCGGCGCGTACACGCGGCGACACGGCACTTGCGAACAACAACAACAACAACAACAACAACAACAACAACAACAACAGTTGCCAGCTGCTACAGGACCACGCCACGCGTGTGCGTCAGCTCGAGGCGGTTGTCATGCGTCTGCTCAAGGCGCACAGCGACGGCACACTCGCGTTTGACGCGCTGCAGCAGTCGTGTGTGACACAGCTGCGCACAGCACACCACACCCCCACCCGCGCCGATGTTAAGCACGCACTCGAGCGTCTGATTGACCGCGGCTTCGTGCGTCGCCGGGCGGACAACAATGCTATTTATGAATACATTGCGTGAGACGTGAGACGATGTGTTGTGTATACACATATGTGTGTATGTATGTGTGTGTGTGCGTGCGTTGTTTGTTTGTTTGTTTTTTTGCGTGTGTGTGTTTGCGTACTGTGTATATACTGTGTACAATGTTTGCAACATGGGCTCACTTCGTCAACAGCGCACAAGCACACATGCACACATACACACATGCACATAAATATGTATATATATATATATATACAAACAAACTTGCGTATGGGTATATATGTGTATATGCGTACGTCTTTGCATCTGTGTGTGTGTATTTGCGTGCATACGTGTGTGCATTTGTTTGCGCTACGACGGCGTGTGTCACTATGCTTGCTTGTTTACGTAGTCATTCTTACATCTTGTTTGTCTCTGTGTGTGTGTTGTGTAACCATGTGGCGCGTGCTGTGTGCAGGCATGCCTGCTGCACGTGTGCGTGCACTCGGCTTGGGCATTCGCTCGTGCACGACAGGCAACATTGGCTACAGCAGCAACAGCAACAGCAACACACCGCAGCCCGTCGAGCGCATCTCACTCGACGACATTGTCATTGAGGCGGTGTCGGTCGATGTGTACACGACACCCGCATCAGCAGCCTCGTATGCAGGCGACGGCGCGTCTGCGCAACGCACGACAGCGACGAGCGCGACGAGTGAGGGTCACGGCGCGATGTCGCACAATGCGATGAATGCGCATGCGACAACGACCACACAGCAACAACAACAACAACAACAACAACAACAGCAGCAGCAACAAGAGCAACAGCAGCAGCATCAGGCGTACTGCGATGTGACACACATTGACCCCTACGCACGCAGTCGCGTCATCAACTTTTTGCGCCGCATGGGTGAGCAGCAGCCGCAGCTCTTCCACGTCAGCACCGACGCCGTAGGCGATGGCCGGCGTGTGTACGTGGCGACGTGTCGTCTGCGACTGCCTGAGCCACATCGCGTGTACGTGGCCGAGGGCATGGCCGAGACGGCCAAGGATGCCGAGCTGCTGAGTGCGATGCACGCGGAGCGCGTGTGCGACGCACTCGGCGTGCCGCTCTTTCGCTTGCCATCGATGCAGGAGAAGCATGCCTTGGCGGTGCGCCGCGCCGGCCGCTACGCGCCCTTGCCGGGCGAGCCGCTACGACCAGAGGGCACCGCGGTGCCACCACCACTGCGGATGATACGTACAAACGCGGACGAGCTGCCGCATCGACAGCCACAACACAGCCGTGGCACGCAAAGCAGCAGCAGCAACAACAGCAGCAGCAGCAAGACGGCGGCGACAGCCATTGGCGGACACACACTCGAGGCAGATGTGGTGCGCGCGTACAGCCGACGTGCCGCCGCCGCCAATGCGAGTGGCAAGAGCAGAGGTGGCAGCAGTGGTGACGCCAACAACGATGACAACGGCAACGCGTGCGCAGGCGGCAGCGAGGCTGCCACGTCGCGTGCGTCGTCGTCGTCGCCCTCATCGTATGCTGGTCCGCTGTTTGCATGCGGCATTGCCGAGGCAGAGATTGTGTGCAGCAGCAGCAGTAGCAACAACAGCATGGACGACAAGAGCGGCAATGACGTCAGCAGCAGCAGCAGCAGTAGCACATGTGCGACGAGTGACACGGCGACTGCCGCGACAGCCACACATGCGCACGACACGGACAGTGTGCGCTGCGACGACGGTGTGGTGTCGATGAGCGCAGTGACGTCTGACAAGGCAGCGGCAGCACACGCCGACGGCGAGGGCA
This sequence comes from Trypanosomatidae sp. Fi-14, assembly GCA_023091115.2. NCBI lineage: Eukaryota > Euglenozoa > Kinetoplastea > Trypanosomatida > Trypanosomatidae > Trypanosomatidae sp. Fi-14. Next base: position 6,259 of record JAKVQF020000934.1, on the reverse strand, counting down.
ACACGAACAACGCAAGCAGTAGCACAAGCAGCGACGCGACTGCGGCTGCGGCGACGGCGACGGCCACTGCTGGCGACGACGTCGACGACGACGCGGCGTGGGTGCACGCGCTGCGTGCGCAGGCGTGGCTGCCGTGGCGTCACACACATATGCAGCACTGCGACAGCGAGTCGGCGAGTGACGCGACGACGGCGCATGCGAAGGACAAGAGCGACGGCAGCAGCAGCAACAGTAGTGCCACGCACGCAGCGGCGGCGGGCAACACGGCAATGGCAGCCGCCACGGCTGCACCTGTTGTTGCAGCAGCAGCAGCGTCTGCTGGTGTGAATACTACGATGGCTGGCAGCGGCAATGCCGCAAGCTTGTTTGACGCAACAGAGCAGGGCACGTGGCAGCTCGTCAATGTCATGTCGACGCGCTTCTCACCGACGCCACACGACGCACTGTTGCTGCCGTGCGTGTACGAACCGCCCGCGTATGACCGCCTCATCGATTACTTCCTCCAGCACGGCATGCAGCTGCAGGAGCGGCTGTCCATCACGCACGTGGCGACGAGCGCGTACGCGTCGCGCATGTATGTCGCCGAGGTGCGCCTCGTCGACGTGCACGTGCGCGCCCGTGGCAAGGCAACGACGCCCGACATGGCACGCAACCTTGCCGCCATGCACGCCGAGCTGCTGCTCGACGCCCTCGCGCAGCCGCTCTTCCCACGCGACGCGGCGCGGCAGTCGCGACACGCCGCCGCGGTGGCGCGCTATGGCCGCTGGGCGCCCGACCCGCTGCGCGGTGATGTGCACCACCCCCACCCCCACGCACCGCTGCCGTTGCCACTGAAGCAGCTGCCGGGGGTGGACGACCTGTGTCTTGATGGCTACACGGGTAGCAGCAGCGGCAGCGGTGGTGGTGGTGGAAACTTTATTAGCGGTGGCAGCGGCTACGGCGTCGGTGGCATGCGCGTGCCCGCACGCAACGGCCACAAGAGCGGCACAAGCGCGGCGGCGGCGACGACGTCGGCGGCGCAGACGAGCATGACACCGCGCGTGTACACGCAACACCGCACCGAGAGCGAGCGCATCATCGCGACGCACAATGTCATCGCCACGGAGGTGAGCAATTTTATTGAGGTCAATCCGCCGCAGGTGCTGCTCGACGAGGCGGTGGCGGCGCTGCGTGCGTGGCAGCGCGATGTGGTGCGTAACCCGTACCGCGAGCTGTTTGTCTTGACACGCATGGGTGACTATGTGCGGGCGGCGACGGTGACGCCGGTGCCACGCGCGTATGGCGTGCGCGGCGGCAACGCCGTCGGCCGCAGCATCGAGCAAGCCATTGGCCTGTGTGCCCTCAACGCCCTCGATGTGCTCTGCACGCTTGGCATACCCGTCTACCGCGACGCGGCCGAGCAGCGTCGCTTTATGCGCAAGCGCGCCCTGCTCGACAGCTTCAGTGCGCGACACGTGCACGGGTTGCGCCGTGGCCTGTGCGCGCTCGGCGCCGAGGCGCGTTTGCACATCCACGTCGCCACACGCGGGGCGGCGGCGACGGTGGCACTGGGCGCCGACGCCTGCGACCTCGCTGACGGCCACGGCGCCGTCGACGCGGACGACGACAATGTCGAGGAGCTGCATGGCTGGTACAGAGATTACTTTGGCAAAGAAGACGCACACAAGGACAGCGAGGAGGCGGCGGCGGCGGCGGTAGCGGCGGGTGTCAACGATGGCGCAAACGCGGCGGTGACGGCGGCCACGACGGCGACGTCACCGCGACTGGCCGCACAGTTTCCCCTACACCAGCTGCCCATGGTACCGGGCTACCTCATCGAGGGCGCATACGTGCGCCTGCTGCCGTACGCCACCGACACGATACGCGTCATGCAACTGTGCGTGCCGGACGACGTGGTCATGTATGGCCAGCACGTCAGCGACGTGAACGTGATCGAGGCGGGCAATGTGGCACGTGTCGTGATGCAAAACTATCTGCGTCATGCGCAGGTGTCCTTGACCTTGTCCGCCGCCGCAGCAGCAGCCGCCACCGCCGAGGCAGCTACCACGGTGAACAAGACGGCCGGCAATGACGCGTTTGCGCGTGCGCGACGCACCGCCGAGGCCGAGGTGCGCGCGCTGCACAAACTGGCACCCCCGCACCACAACCCGAGCATCTACATCGCTGGCTATGGGCGCACGCCGAGTATATACAATACAGCCTACCAGCGCATTCCCTTGTCGCCGGAGGTGCTGTCCACGCTGCACGGCAGCGCGAGTGCGCGTGCCGCGGTGCGGTGCGGCAGCATGCGGAAGGCGGCAGCGGCGGTGACGACAGCGGCAGGCGCAACGGCGCGTGTGCCAGACCATGTCCTTGCCGTGGGCGTGGCACTGAAGAAGAAGGACGCGGAGCGGGCGTGCAGCTTGCACGCGGTGGCGATGCTGCAACAGCTCGGCCTTGACGTGACGCAGAAGATGCGTGCCAACTTGCCACGACAGTGCAGCGTGCAAAACTATGAGCAGCTGCGCACCTTGGCAGGTCTGCCCGCCGCCACCAGCATCGTCGACGGCAGTGACAACAGCGCACGCGCGACAGCGACGACGACACCAGCGTCCTCGTCACCGCCGCGCTTGCTGCCACCCTTCATGCACCCCATTGTGCAGCAGTTTCTCGACAGCAATCGCTACGCCACCCCGCAGCGTCGTCGCTAACGAACTACACAACACACACACACACACGTATGTGCGTATGCGCACATGTGCAAAAAGTACAGTCTCCGGTTGTGTGTGTATGTGTGCGTGTGCGTGCATGTCATGGCATGTACTTGCTTGCCTGCTTGCCAACGTCACCGTCACACAAACAGCTACTCATTGTACGTGCGTGTGTGTGTGTGTACACCGACGCGTCCATGCAGCAGGTAGAGCGACAAGTGCACGGCAGCAGTGTGCGACGTGGCCTGACAGCGTCAGGCACGCACTACATCAGCGCCATCACGCGGCCGCAGCGCTCGCACTGCTACTTGACACTCGCCATCAGCAACACGATGCCAGCGTCGCCGTCGCTCGTCGGTGCAGCCATACAACGCGCGCACCATACCGCCCTGCGGCAAGACAAGGCACACGACGACGTTGACACGGCCACCGCGCGTGTACTGCAATGCATCACCACTGCCCTCGACGACGACGCCGCCACGGCAGCGACTAAGACACGGCGCGACGCCGCAATCGCCGCAAGACCGCAGCTGTTGCAACTGCACATTGAGCTCTTCGACGACGACACGCCCCGCGCGTGTGACAACTTTCGACGACTGTGCAGCGCGCATGCAACGCGACACACCCCGCTCGTACATTGCTACAAGGAGATTGAGCTCAGCTACATTGGCACGTACTTCCACAAGATCATACCAGGCCTGGGTGCACAGGCGGGTGACGTCACCCTGCGCGTCGGGGGCGGCGGCAACTACATGAACAGCGCCGGGCGCGGCTGGTTTGACGACGAGAGCAAGCGACGCAGCGTCGATGCGGCGGGGCTGTTGTGCATGGCAAACAATGGACCAGACACCAATAGAACACAGTTCTTCATCACGACCTCAGCAAGCCAGGAGGGCATACTGAACGGACGCTATGTGTGCTTCGGTCGAGTGACACGTGGCCTCGAATGCTTCTTGCGTGAAGTTGCGCCGTATGGTAACGAAACGGGCAAGCCGCTGCGCTACGTCGTCATCGTCGACTGCGGCAACGACAACACAGTATCGTCATAGCAAAAGCAGCATATGTAAGATAGACAACAACAACAACAACAACAAACAGCACTACACACAAAACACACAAACACACTTCGTGACGATGTGACGAATGCAACAAGACGACGTACAATGATGCCGCTGCCACGCTTGTCTACCAGCAGAGCATACTTTGTGTCTGTGTGTGCATGTGTGTACATGTTGTCGTGACACCATGTATAGCGCAACGTTGCACAATGTCATCATGCTGTTCATGTGTGTGTATGCATTTCACACACACACAGACACGCACACGTGCAGTGCGATGTGTATGTACATGTGTATATGCCTGCCTTGTGTGTTTGTGTGTGTGTATCTAGTCGTATTGCACACAGTCTGCTACAGCACCGCCATTGCACAACGACGCTGTGCTGCTGTGACGCATGCAGTCATGTCAACAAACACGGTCACAGCAAGCAGCGATGCGGTGCTGAGCCCTGACGCGCGCTTTGACGATCAGGGCCTGTTCTTCACCCTCATCCTCGGCGCCGTGTTGCTCAGCGTTCTTGGCGCAACGCTGGCGTTTGTGCATCTGTCGCCGGTGCTGTGGCTGCGGCGAATGTACCGCCCAAACCACACGTCCCTGCCGGTTGTGTCGGCCGAGACCGAGTCGGAGGCGGCCGTGTCACAGCAGCAACAGCAACAACAACAGCAGGCTCGCCATGACGTCTCGACAACGAGCGAGACGGACGACGCGCAAACGATGGCGACGAGCGCGACCGACGCACCACTGCCGCACAGCAGCGTGCGCGCGACTGCGTCACCGCGTCCGCCGTCGCGCAAGCGCGTCGGTCTCGTACTGCCCTACCGCGCAACACTGCTGCAGCTGCCACGCTGGCGTGAGTGGTGGCAGGTCGAGGAGACGTCGGTGGAGCATCTGGAGAGCATATTCACGTCCTTTCCAGCCGGCCTCGCCTCGGCTGCACCACCGGGCGCGTCCTTTGTGCCGACCGCAGACGTCTATAGCGCCATTGGCGTGCATGCGGTGCATGTCACTGACACGTCATTCCAGGCGTCGGTCATGCCACGAGTGCGCGCGCTGCAACGCACACAGTGGCAAGCGCAGCAGCAGCAGCAGCAGGCTCTGCAGTCATCATCGTCGGCGCTGTACGCGCCGTCAGCGGCACGCAAGGCGGACACGACGACAGCAGCGATGGCGGGCGAGGGCGAGGCCGCGCGTGTACTGCAGTCCGATGAGGAGGTGGTGCTGCCGTCGCTGCCGACGACACCGCTCGACCCGCAGGTTGCACTGTACACCTTCACGCTGCGCTACTTCATCACGCTGATGTTTGCTGGTGTGTGCCTGACGATATGGATTGCCGTCATTGCAAACAGTGACGACTACCTCAAGCTGTTTATGCTACGCCGCGACTTGCACCACTGCCACAGCTACGACAACAACCAGACAGGCTGCCACACGCTTGCGCCCTACTGCACGTACATTGATAGCACGGCTGGCTGCTTGCCCGTGGGCCTGCCCGGTCTGTACGACATGACTGTGCAGAACATACAGCCCGCGAGCTGGCGCTGGTGGCTGGTGGCGTGGCTGAACGTGGGCTTTTGCGTCGTGTTTGTGCTGACAACGCTGTGGTTTGTGCACACCGTGGATGCGTATGTGCGGCGTGTCATGGCGGTGCAGGTACGCTACGCACTGGGCTACCGCGTGGCGTGTGTGCGCGGCCTCGATGTGCATTGGATCGACAGCGCCGAGACGTTCACGCGGCGCTTCCTTGACGTGGCCGCGTACTTTCCGCGTCGACGCACATGGACGGACGTGCACCTCCCACGCATGATACGCGGCGCGAGCGCGCAGAGCGTGCACGACATGCGCGCCGTTGCCGCTAACGACAACAACAGCCATGGCGCTGCGGTTAGCGGTGATGGCGATGACGAAGATGACACGTACGAGCTCGTTGACTGGTCCGGCAAGAGCTGCCTCTTCTCGATCATGTCGTGCCACTACATTGTCACACGCCGCAGCGACGCAGTGTTCACGCAGCCGGGCCGAGTGCGCGAGCTGCTCTTCACCCGCGCCGCGCCATCAGGCATGTCGCGCGCCATACGAGACGCGGAGTCGACCATGTCGGCGTTGCAGGAGGCAGTGGCGCAGGAGAAGATACTGCGCCGCCGCGTCGCCCGTGAGGCTCGCGCAGACGGAGCGACGAATTCTGCAGTGGCTGTGGCCGCGTCGACGGCGTATGCGGACGTTGACACACGCGCGGCTGCCGCAGACGGCGACGTCAGCGACGCGGAGGAGTCGTCGGCGAGTGGGCCGCGGCTGATGATGCGCGCACCGTTCCCGTCGTGCTGCCATCGCGTACCTGCGGTGCCTGTGCGCACGCGACGCTTCCGCGCCGCCGCCACACGGCTGAACGAGCGCATAGCCAAGGTCGCTGACCAGCACGCGAATGGACCCGTGTTTGTCGTGTTCACCGACAGCCGCAGCGCTTTTGAGTTTGTCAACCTGTTCCATGCACGCTACGGTGGTATGCTGACGAG